>PVKU01011254.1:0-44924 GCA_004027475.1 Anoura caudifer | reverse complement strand
GAACACAGGTACAAAAATGGCAATGAATAAGTACCTATCAATAATAACCTTAAACATAAATGGATTAAATGCTCCAATCAAAAGGCATAGAATAGCTGAATGGATAAGAAAGCATGACCCACACATATGCTGCCTACAAGAGACCCACCTCAGGACAAAAGACCTACACAGACTCAAAGTGAAGGGCTGGAGACAAATTTTCCAAGCAAATGGACAGGAAAAAAAAGCCAGGATAGCAATACTCTTATCAGACAAAATAGACTTCAAAAGAAGAGCCATAAAGAGAGACCCAGAAGGTCACTTCATAATACTCAAGGGAAGAATCCACCAGGAAGACATAAACATTGTAAATATATATGCACCCAACATAGGAGCACCTAAATACATCAAGAAAATCTTAGAGGACTTCAAGAAAGATATTGACAGCAACACAATTATATTAGGAGATTTTTAACACCCCACTGTCAAAAATAGACAGATCTTCCAAACAAAAAATCAACAAAGATATTGTGACATTGAACAATGCCATAAATGAAATGGACTTAACTGATATATATAGAGCCTTTCATCCCAAAGAAGCCAAATACACATTCTTTTCAATGCACATGGAACATTTTCAAAGACAGACCACATGATAGGACACAAAATAAGCATCAACAAATTCAAGAAAATTAAAATCATACCAAGCATTTTCTCCAACCACAAGGGACTGAAACTAGAAACCAACCCCAAGAGCAAAAACACAAAACACTCAAAATCATGGAGATTGAAGAGCATGCTATTAAGCAATGAATGGGTCAAGAATGAAATTAGGGAGGAAATAAAAAAGTTTCTGGAAACAAACAAAAATGAACTCACAACAACCCAAAACTTATGGGACACAGCAAAGGCAGTCCTGAGAGGGAAGTTCATAGAAATACAAGCTTATCTAAAAAAGATAGAAACATTTCAAATAAACTAAATAACCCTATGCCTAGAAGAACTCAAGCACCAACAACAAAGACAGCCCTTCTACAGCAAGTAGAAGGAAGGAAATAGCCAAGATCAGAGCAGAATTAAATGACATAGACACTAAAAGCAAAATTTTAAGGATCAATGAATCCAGAAACTGGTTCTTTGAAAAGATGAACAAAATTGACAAGCCTTTCAGCAGGCTCATCAAGAAAAAAAGAGGACCCAAATGAACACAATCAAAAATGAAAGAGGAGAGATTACAACTGACACCACAGAAATACAAAGGATTGTAAGAAATTACTATGAAGAACTGTATGCCAAGAAATTTGAAAACCTAGGTGAAATGGATAATTTCTAGAAAAATATAATCTTCCAAAACTCAATGAAGAAGAAGAAGAAAGCCTAAACAGACCAATAATTGCAGATGAAATTGAAGCAGTAATCAAGAAACTCCCAACACACAAAAGCCCTGGATTGGATGGTTTCACAGGAGAATTCCACAGAGCATTTAAGGAAGAGCTACCCCTATCCTTCGCAGACTATTCCAAAAAATTCAACATGATGGAAGAACCCCAAACTCTTTTTATGAAGCCAGCATCATCTTAATCCCCAAACCAGATAAAGACACAATGAATAAAAAAAACTATAGACCAGCATTGCTGATGAATAGAGATGCTAAAATCTTCAACAAAACGTTGGCAAACTGTATCCAGCAATACATTAAAAAAATTATACATCATGACCAAATGGGATTCATCCCAGGGATGCAAGGTTGGTTGAATATTTGAAAATCAGTAAATGTAATACATTTACAAAATACATAAACAAAAGCAAAGACAAAAATCACAATATCATATCAATAGATGCAGAAAAAGCATTTGATAAGGTACAGCACCCATCTATGATAAAAACACTCAGCAAAGTGGAAATAGAGGGAGCATTCCTCAACATAATAAAGGCCATAGATGAGATACCTACAGCTAACATCATACTCAATGGGCATAAACTAAAATCTTTTCCACTAAGATCAGGAACAAGACAAGGTTGTCTACTTTCACCACTCCCACTCAATATAGTATTGGACGTTTTAGCCACAGTAATCAGACAAGAAAAGGAAATAAAAGGCATCCAAATCAGAAAGGAGGAAACAAAACTGTCATTGTTTGCAGATGACATGATAGTGTACAGAGAAAATCCTATAGACTTGGCCAAAAATCCTATAGACTTGGCTAAAATAAAAAATTTATTTTATCTGCTTGATAAAATAAATAAATTTGGCCAAACAGCAGGACACAAAGTCAATATCCAGAAATTAAAAGCATTTCTGTATACCAACAATGAATAGCAGAAGCAGAAATCAAGAAAAAAATCCCATTAGATATAGCAACAAGAAAAATAAAATACCTAGGAATAAGCCTAACCAAAAAGGTAAAAAGACCTGTATGCAGAAAACTACACAACAGTGAAGAAAGAAATCAAGGAAGACACAAAAAAATTTAAATATAATCCGTGATACCATTAAAGTCCTAGAGGAGAACACAGGCAGGAAAATCTCAGATATTTCATGCAGTAACATTTTTACTGTTATGTCCCCTAGAGCAAGAGACATAAAGAAAAGAATAAACAAATATACATACCAACATTGAAATACCAGAATCAGAAATCAGGAAAAAATTCCATTTGATATAGCAACAAGAAAAATACAAACCTAAGCAAGGATATAAAAGACCTATACTTAGACAGCTACACAACCCTGAAAAAAGAAATTAAGGAAGAACCCTGAAGAAAGAAATTAAGGAAGACACAAACAAACAGAGGTATCTACAGTATTAATGAACTGGAAGAATTAACATCATCAAAATGTCCATACTACCCAAAGCAATTTGTAGATTCATTGCAATACCTATTAAAGTACCAATGGCATATTTCACAGATATACAACAAACACTTCAAAAATTTATATGGAACTATAAACAACCCTAAATAGCTGCAGCAATTTTGAGAAAGAAGAACAAAGTAAGAGGGATCACAATACCTGATATCAAACTGTATTACAAGGCCACTGTAGTCAAAATAGCCTGATAGTGGCATAAGAACAGACACATAGACCAATGGAACAGAAGAGAGAGCCCAGAAATAAACCCAAATTTCCATTGTCAATTAATATTTGACAAAGGGAGCAGCAGCATAAAATGGCAGCAGAATAAAAATAGCCTCTTCAACACAGGGTGTTGGGAGATCAGGATAGCTACATGCAAAAAAATGAAGCTTGACCACCAACTTATACCATACACAAAAATAAATTCAAGGTTGATAAAAGATTTAAATATAAGTTGTGACACCATAAAGGTCCTTCAGGAGAACATAGGTAGGAAAATTTCAGATATTCCACTCAGCAATATTTTCATTGATATATCCCCTAGTGCAACGGATATAAAGGAAACAAGAAACAAATGGGATCTCATGGAAATGAAAGTCTTTTGCACAGCTAAAGAAAAGAGCATGAAAATGAAAGGAGAATCAACTATATGGGAAAACATATTTGCCAATGATACCTCAAACAAGGGTTTGATCTCCAAAATATATAAAGAACTCACACAACTCCACTCCAGGAAGACAAACAACCCAATTAAAAAATGGGTAAAGGACTTGAACAGATACTTCTCCAAGGAGGACATAGAGAGGATCCAGAGACACATGAAAAGATGCTCAGTATCACTAGCCACCAGAGAGATGCAGATTAAAACCACAATGAGATACCACTTCACACCAGTCAGAATGGCCATTATAAACAAATCAACAAACATGTGTTGGAGAGGATGTGGAGAAAAGGGAACCCTTTGTGCACTATTGATGGGAATGCAGACTGGTGCAGCCCCTATGGAAAACAGTATGGAATTTCCTCAGAAAACTAAAAATTGAACTGCCTTTTGATCTGACAATTCCACTGTTGAGATTATATCCTAAGAACCCTGAAACAGCAATCCAAAAGAACCTATGCACCCCAATGTTCATAGCAGCACAATTTACAACAGCCAAGTGCTGGAAGCAAAGTAAGTGTCCATCAGTAAATGAATGGATCAAAAAACTATGGTACATTTACACAATGGAATACTACACAGCAGAAAGAAAGAAGGAGTGCCCACCCTTTGTGACAGCATGGAAGGTACTGTAGAGCATTATTCTAAGAGAAATAAGCCAGGCATTGAAAAATAAATACCATATGATCTCACCTGTAAGTGGAACCTAATCAACAAAACAAACAAGCATGCAAAATATAACCAGAGACATTGAAATTAAGAACAAATTGACAGTAACCAGAGGGGAGGTGGCAGAGGATAATGGAGGAAAGGGGTGAAGGGTTTTCAGGAACAATTATAAAGGACACATGGACAAAACCAAGGGGAGATGGAATCAGGGGAGGAAGTGGGGATGGCTGGGGTTGGGGGGGAGTGGTGGGGGAAAGGCAGACACTGTACTTGAACAACAATAAAATAAAATAAATTGAAAAAATTAAACAAATAAAAATGGAATTGGCTCTCACTGTGAAGGTTTAAGGCTTTGTCTTCTATGCTTTTGTTTCCCTTACATAATAGGGTGGACAAGATGTGATCCCTTGTCCTTCAGAAATTTGCCTAGTCAAGAAGACTTCCGGCCAAGATGGAGGTGTTGCTGGACACGCTGTGCCTCCTCTCACAACCAAGATTAAGGACAACAAAAATATAGAACCCCCAAAAAAGAAACCCCAACCAGGACAGAGAGAAAATTAAATTGTGCAGGAGTCTGACAACAACGATTCACCCAGACTGTTGGAGTGGTGGAGTCAGCGGCCAGTGGAGTTGGATCACAGCAGGATAAGCGGTGGTGGTCCTGGGCATGCAGTCACTCCAGGCACACAGGCGGCAGCACTGCCAAATGCGAGGAGGCCAAGCGAGGGTGCACAAGGTGGCTGACTGTGGACACACATTTGCGCACAGATAAACCAGGTGAAAATGGTCAGCAAGACAGACTGCGCAATGCAGAGCCCTCGTGCTGGGAAGTGAAGCCTTAAAAGCACCCATTGAAAATACTGGTAGGGGCTGAGGTGCCAGGAGGGAGTCCCAGCCTCACAGGAGAGTTCATTGGGGAGATCCATGGGGTCCTGGAGCATGCACAGGCCCACCCACCCAGAAATCAGCACCAGAGGGGTCCAGTTTGCTTAGGGGAAGTGGCAGAAGTGACTGAAATCCAGCAGAGAGTGGAGCAAGCACCATTGTTCCCTCTCAGACCCCGCCCCCACATCCAGCAACACAACCCAGCAAATGGGCTGCCCCGCCCTGGTGAACACCTAAGGCTCTGTGACAAGACAAAAACAAAAACAAAACAAAAAAAAAAACCAAGGATAGCTCAAAAGGGAGAACAGACCGGGGTCCGGAGCTAATTCATCTGAGCGACTAGGAGGTGGTCAACCTATCAGATGCAGAGCTCATAGCACTGGTAGCCAACCTATCAGAAGCACAGTGCAAAGCTCTGGTGATTAGGAAGCTCACAGAATTGATTGATTTTGGTCACAAATTAGAGGAACAAATGGAGGCTACAATAAGTGAAATGAAGAAAAACACACAGGGAACCAATAGTGATGGGAGGAAAACTGGGACTCAAATCAACGGAGTGGACCAGTAGGAAGAAACAAACATCCAATCAGAATAGAATGAAGAAACAACAATTCAAAAAAATGAGAGGTTTAGGAACCTCCAGGACATCTTTAAATGTCCCAACATCTGAGTTATAGGGATACCAGAAGGGGGAGAGAAAGAGCAATAAGTGGAAAACTTATTTGAACAAATAATAAAGGAGAACTTCCCCAATCTGGCAAAGGAAATAGACTTCCAGGAAGTCCAGGAAGCTCAGAGAGTCCCAAAGAAGGTGGACCTAAGGAGGAACATACCAAGGCACATCATAATTACATTAGCCATCATTAAATTGAAGGAGAGAATTCTGGAAGCAGTAAGGGATAAAGGCAAGTCACCTACAAAGGAGTTCCCATCAGACTGTCAGCTGATTTCTCAAAAGAGACCTTATAGGCAAGAAGGGACTGGAAAGAAGTATTCCAAGTCATGAAAGGTAAGGACTTCCATCCAAGATTGCTCTATCCAGCAAAGCTTTCATTTAGAATGGAAGGGAAGATAAAGTACTTCTCAGATAAGGTCAAGTTAAAGGAGTTCATCATCACCAAGCCCTTATTATATGAAATGTTAAAGGGATTTATCTAAGAAAAAGAAGATAAAAATAGGACAGTAAAAAGACAGCAAACTCACAGATATTAATAACCACACCTAAAACAAAAGCAAACTAAGCAAACATCTAGACCAGGAGCAGGAACACAGAAATGGAGATCACATAGAGGGTTTGCAACAGGGTAGTGGGAGGAGGAGAGAGGGAGAAAAGGTACAAAGAATAAGTAGCATAGACGGTGGTATGAAATAGACAGGGGGAGGGCAAGAATGGTGTGGGAAAAGTAGAAGCTAAAGAACTTATGAAACATAGACATGAACTAAAGGGGGAATGTGAGTGGGAGGGGGAGAAATGGTGGTAATGGGAATGATGGTGGGAGAAATGAGACAACTGTAATAGCATAATCAATAAAATATAATTAAAAAAAGAAATTTGCCTAATCAAGAAATTAGGATTTAATAAGTGTAATACAGGATAAATTATATTAAGAACCATAGTGGGGAATAAATTGTGTTTGGTAGTGGAGTGTTTATTATGTGCTAATTGATGAGTCAGTGCAAGTTACTTATTTTTGTTATGCACAAGGTGAATTTTGTTTTACCTGTTCATATAGCCTGTAGGTTGTTTCCTATTTACTGTTAAAAAATGTTCGATATGCCTAATTTGACTTTGTATATAATAATAATAAATTTAATTGAATAATAATTAAAATTTTAGAAAATTTATGTTATCTGTGTGTTTCTATTAACAATGCTTTTGTTTTCTCACAAGCTTTAAAATCAAGTTCTGATGTTTGGGAAAATATCAGCAATATCAGAGCATTTCTTTGACCTAGTTTTAGAGCTCTAAAACACTGATAGTCATTTGCAGTTCTCAGTTTTACCCCAGGTTGAGTTTAAATAAAGGTAACTATATTTTAAATGATATGCTTCTTTTGACTAAATTAGCAAAGGACATTATTTGTGGTTGTTTAATTCTTGCATGGTTGTATCTAAGTGTTACAGATGTAGTGGTATATTACTGCTGTGTCTTTATTCCTTTGTGCCTGGCCTACTTGTGTATATTCAAGGCCTGTCATGATTGCTAACACATAGGAGCTGCATAATTAATCATTAGCAGGATGGTAGTTTTTTTGAAATATTTTCCAGATACATTCTAGGAAGTGACTCACATTTGAGGTCATAGCTGTACATTAAGCTTATGTTTTCAAGGCACAGTTTATAGTGATTCCCAAGATTGGGCCCTAAAAATAGTTAAGAGTCTGTCTTCCACATAATGTTAATAAATTAATTAATATTTAAATTAACTAACATTAATTAATTAAATTAATATTGAAAATAATAATTAACATTATAATGTTAATTAATTTTTTTTGTGCACGTTATCTTATACTAGCCTATGTTGAAAGCTCCTTTGCTCTTCACATAGTTCTCTGAAATCCTTTGGTAGCATGTTCCCATTTCCTTAACATTGCATTATGCCATAAAAATGAGGTTAACTTGAAGAATTCGTGACATTCTTTTCTCTTTCGAATTAGTAGAGGGAAATTAAATAAAGCTGGTTATAATTAATAATCTTTAATGAACCCTATGTACCACCCAGAAAAGTTCTTAAATTGTCATATTTCTTATTTCTAAAAATTTGATTGTAGTTTATTAATTACGCTATTACAGTTGTTCTGATTTTTTCCCCTTTGCCCTACTCCACCCAGCAACCCCCCATTCCTTCTGCCAATCCCCACACCATTGTTCATGTCCATGGGTCATGTGTATAAGTTCTTTGGCTACTCTAATTCCTACACTGTACTTTACATCCCCATGGCTAGTCTGTAACTACCTCTTTGTACTTCTTATTCCCCTCACCTCTTCACCCATTCCTCCACACTACCTTCCCATCTGTAAACCATCAAAGTGCTCATGATTCTGTCTCTGTTCTTGTTTGCTTAATTTATTTTTTAAATTCAATTTTTGATAGATATTAATTTGTTGCCATTTTATTGTTCATAGTTTTAATCTTATTATATCCCTTTAATATTTCATATAATAACAATTTGGTGATGATGAACTCCTTTAGCTTTTTCTTGGCTGGGAAGCTCTCTATCTTGATTCTAAATGACAGCTTTGCTGGGTAGAGCAATCTTGGCTGCACATCCCTGCTTTTCATGACTTTGAATGTTTCTTGCCAAGCCCTTTGTGCCTGCAAAGTTTCTTTAGAGAAATCAGCTGATAGTCTTATGGGAACTCTCCTGTAGGTAACTAACTGCTTTCCTCTTACTGCTTTTAAGATTCTCTCTTTACCTTTAACCTTTCTTATTTTAATTATGATGTGTTTTTATGTGTGTGTCTTTGCACCCATCTTGTTTGGGTCTCTGCTTCCTGGGCTTGCATGCCTGTTCCTTCACCAAAGAAGGGAAGTTTTCTTTAATTATTTTTTCAAATAGATTTCCAATTTCTTGTTCTTTCTCTTCCTCTGGCACCCTTATGATGTGAATGTTGGAACAATGAAGTTGTCCCAGAGGCTACCTACACTATCCTTGTTTTTTTGGATTCATTTTTCCTGTTGTTCTGATTCATTGTTTTTTCCTTCCTTATGCTCCAAATCATTGATTTGATTCTCAGCTTCATCTACTCTACTGTTGTTTCCCTGTAAATTGTTCTTTATTTTAATTAGTGTATTATTTGTTTCTGGCTGGATATTGTTTATGCTGTTGAAGTCCTCACTAATTTCCTTGAGCACCCTTATAAAGTGTTTAGAACTCTGCATCTGATAGATTGCTTATCTCCATGTCGTTTAGTTGTCTTTCTGGAGTTTTGATCTGTTCTTTCAATTTGGGTATGTTTCTTTTTCTCATTTTGGTAGCCTCCCTGTGTTTGTTTCTATGTGTAAGGTAAAGCTGCTATGACTCCCTGTCTTGGTAGTGTGGCCTAATGTAGTGGGTGTCCTACAGGTTCCAGGGCCACAGCCTCCCCTATCACCAAAGCTTGGTACTTGAGGTGCACCTTTCATGTGGACTGAGTACACTCTCTTGTATCTGAGCCTTTATTGCTGTTGGCAGGTCAATGGGAGAGATTTACCCATACCAGTCAGCTGCAGGTACTGGCTGTGACCGTCGACCACCAACCTCTGCCATCTGTGGAGAATGACCAGCTGTGCAGAGGTAGGGTAGCAGTGCTCTGATGTGGTCTGTAGATGTCCACTGTGTGCATAGGCTCTGAGGTTTCCTGGGTGGTATAGGCCAAGGTCAGGCCCCACCTACGTTCTGCCCAGGGCCACCCTGCATGAGCTATAAAGCAATCTGAGCTGACTGCTACTTGTGCCGGGCTTGGAGGTTCCCAGGTGAAGCCAAACTGTGAATCTAGATTGGCTCTTGCTAGTGCCAGGCCTGGGGCCTCTTAGCAAGAGGTGTAGGGGCTGGGGGCTTGCTGAGGCCAGGCGTTGCTTGTTTGAGAGGTTTAAGATGTTGTGAAGCATGCACAAAAACCAGCCATTCATATGGAAAAGACATTGTTAACAGCCTGGGTGGGCCCGTAATTTGGGAGAAATGAAGTCTCAGGGGATCTCCGGGGTGGGGAAACACTGTTAGCCAGGTTGATGGAGTCTATGATATGGCACCTGCCTTTTGGCTCTGCAGCTCTTGCGGGGAGGGTTCAGAAAAGAAGCAATGGCCTCTGCCCACATTTCTGTCTGGGAAAGAGATGTCCTGGGATTGCCTTGATGTCAGACACTTCAGTTCCTCCCTGTATGCCACTGGTGCCTTTTAATCTGCTACCTGGTGCTAGAACTCACAGTGAGTGAGTCTGATTAAGTCCCAGGTGGGTTCTTTGAGGGGAGCTGCATGGGACTCCAGAAGTTTCTTCCACTGACTCAATCCCCACTGGTTTTTGCATCTCAAAGTTATGGGGACTTACCTTCCTGGCACTGGAACCCTGGGCTGGGGGACCTGGTATGGTGCTGGGACTCATCATCTTCTAGATATCTCTCCCAAGTTTTTATCCACCACACATAGATGTGGGACCAGCCCATTTCGTGTCTCCGCCCCTCCTACCGGTCTGGATGGATGTGGTTTCTTTAATTCTGTAGTTGTTGTTCCTCCATTCAACTCAATTTTTTATGGTTCTGAGTGATGTTTGTTCTACAGTTTCATTGTTATTTTGATGTGGTTGTGGGAGGAGGTGAGCTGTGTTTACCTATGCTGCCATCTTGACTATTTCTAAAACCTTAGATTTGTCTCCTTCAAAATAACAAGATTAACAGTTTGTGTTGGTAGTGTAATAATTCTTGTCTTATCTGGGGTATATTTTTGGTATATTTCTCAAGTGAGGCATTCAATTCACCTGCCTCCCTGCCCCCCCCCACTTTTTTAATGTAGTTTGCAATTTTGATGATGGAGGCATACCTTTAATTATTTGTTGGTCTAATTTTCTGTGATAAAAATATTGAATACTGGAGTACTTGAGAGAAGATGGCAGTGCAGTAAGAGGATGCACATCCCTCTTCCCCATTCACACAGGTGAAAAACTGGGCCAATTTACAATGGAGCACAGCAAACAGACAGCAGAAACACAGCATGTTTGAAAACAGGAGATCGAAAATTGTAGGTGACATTGAAAAACCAGACCGTAAGGAGAGAACTCCAGCAAAGTGGAGACCAGGGTGGGGGCTGAGATCCCGGGCCAGTGCTAACCATAAGACTCTAGGGAGGGAGCTGGGTCAACCACTCCCTGATCAGCCAAACAAGGTCTCAGCAGCACTGGGATAAACCTGGTTGCTTGAAATCTCACAGAGAGGAGTTAAGATCTCATAGCCCTGGGAGGACTGAGCGTTGGAGCTCGCACTTCTATCTACACCCACTCGCCATTGTGAACAGCTGCATGGGGATCTATTTGCACCACCGCGCCACTGAGAGACCCGTGGTGCAGTCGCTGGGCACCACTACGGACTCTCAGCCGCTGCCCACGCACGCTCGCACCAGCAGGGAGCACTGATACAGTCTCTCAGCGCCATTGTGCCATCAGAGACCTGAGTGGGCTGCTGGGAGATCTTAGACACTGGTGTGCAACCTGCGTGGGGGTCGATTCATGCCTGCAGGACAGTTGGCACCTGTGCATGGAAGGCTGAAATATCAATAGCGCTTGCCAGCGCACGACCGCAGTAGGCGCCTGCCGCCGCAGAAGATACACCTGAGGCCCTGTGCGGAAAGGCCTGGGCTAGCTCTGAGGACAGTAGGCCAAAGAAAACTGAGTGCTGAACAAGGAGAAAAACAATACAGTCATCCCTCAGCCACTGCAGTCATCAAGGCCAGAAAAACCAGCTTGGCAAGATTGATAACAGGAAGAGTTGTCTGTTTTGGTGTTTTTCAGTTTTTTTATTTTTTGTGGGTTTTTTTTCTTTCTCTCTTTTTTATTATTAATTTTTCATTATTTTGACCTTTTTTTACCCCTCAACTCCTTTTTGCTTCTCATTACTTCTTTCTTGTTTTATTCCTTCTTCCTTTCTTTCCAAACTTATGTCTTCTTCCTTTCTCTTTTTTCTTCTTTTCTTTTTCATTCTGCTTTTCTTTATTCTCTTTTCATTTTTTATTTCCTTTTCCTTCTTTTCTTTTTTTCCTTTCCTCCTCTTTTCTCTTTTTAAACACATACGAGTGAGACATAAACAAAACAAAACAAAACAAAAAACCCTGGAACTGTGCAAAGACCAGAGTTGGTCCCAAAGAGGGGGCATTTCAACAGCTGAGACACTGGAAGCTGTGAACACCAGGATACCTGAAGGAGACAGCACCACTGAATCTCACAGGCATTCTACCACAGAAGTTCACACCATAAACACAGGGAACCAGAACAAATCAATTTAAGAAACTGAGCCTAACAAGAAGAGTGTCACAAATAATGGGAAGACAAAAAACAATCCCCAAATGAAAGGAAAGGAGGAAACCCCAGAAAGAACGCTAAACGAAATGGAGGCAACTCAACTATCAGATTTTGAGTTCAAAGCAATGATTGTCAGGAAGCTCCAAGAGCTCTCAATGAGCTACGAGAAACTACAGGGAAGCTATGAGGAACTCACTGCAAACTATATCAACATGAAAAAGGAAATAGAAACTATCAACAAGGGCCAAGAGGAAATTAAAAATACAATTTCTGAACTGAAGAACACAGTGGAAGGAATGAAAAGCAGAATTGATGAAGCAGAAGATAGGATCAGTGAGTTGGAGGACCAAGTAGAAAAAAAGCATCCAGAAAGAGCAGGAAAAGGAAAAAAGGCTCAGAAAAAAATGAAGAGAGATTAAGAGAAATGCAAGACAATATGAAATGTAATAATATCCATATATTAGGGACACCAGAAGAAGAAGGAGAAGAGCAAGGGATAGAAAACCTATTTGAAAAAGTAATGATGGAAAACTTCCCTAATTTAATGAGACAAAAAGACACACAAATCCAGGAATCTCAGAGAGTCCCAATCAAGAGGAACCCAAAGAGGCCCACTTCAAGACAGCTCAAAATTAAAATGGCAAAATTCCAAGACAAAGAGAGAATCTTAAAGGCAGCAAGGGAGAAAAAGGAAGTAACATACAAGGGGACCCCAATTAGATTAGCATCTGACTTCCCAATGGAAACACTCCAAGCCAGAAGAGAATGGCAAGAAATATTCCAAGTAATGAGAACCAAAGGCCTGCAACCAAGACTACTTTACCCAGCAAGGCTTTCAATCAAGACGGAAGGCCAAATAAAGAGCTTCCCAGACAAAAGAAGTCTAGAAGAATACACCTCTACCAAACCAGCTCTGCAAGAGATACTAAAGGGCCTCCTTTAAAGAAAGGAAGGAAAGGAGAAAGAGAGAGAGAGGAACACAGGTACAAAAATGGCAATGAATCAGTACCTATCAATAATAACCTTAAATGTAAATAGATTAAATGCTCCAATCAAAAGGCATAGAATAGCTGAATGGATAAGAAAGCATGACCCACACATATGCTGCCTACAAGAGACCCACCTCAGGACAAAAGATCTACACAGACTCAAAGTGAAGGGCTGGAGACAAATTTTCCAAGAAAATGGACAGGAAAAAAAAGCTGGGGTAGCAATACTCATATCAGACAAAATAGACTTCAAAAGAAGAGCCATAAAGAGAGACCAAGAAGGTCACTTCATAATACTCAAGGGAAGAATCCACCAGGAAGACATAAACATTGTAAATATATATGCACCCAACATAGGAGCACCTAAATACATCAAGAAAATCTTAGAGGACTTCAAGAAAGATGTTGACAGAAACACAATTATAGTAGGGGATTTTAACAGCCCACTGTCAAAAATGGACAGATCTTCTAAACAAAATATCAACAAAATATTGTGGCATTGAACAACAGTCTAGATAAAATGGATGTAACTGATATATATATAGAGCCCTTCATCCCAAAGAAACTAAATACACATTCTTTTCAAATGCACATGGAACATTCTCAAAGATAGACCACATGATAGGACATAAAACTAACCTCATCAAATTCAAGAAAATTGAAATCATACCAAGCATTTTCTTTTGACCACAAGGGACTGCAACTAGAAACCAACCCCGAGGGGAAAAACACAAAGTCCTCAAAATCATGGAGATTGAAGAGCATGCTATTAAACAATGAATGGGTCAAGAATGAAATTAGGGAGGAAATCAAAAAGTCTCTGGAAACAAACAAAAATGAACCACAACAACCCAAAACTTATGGGACACAGCAAAGGCAGTCTTCAGAGGAAAGTTCATAGCGATACAGGCCTACCTAAAAAAGATAGAAACATCTCAAACAAACAACTTAACTCTATGCCTACAAGAACTCCAGGAACAACAACAAAGCAGCCCAAAGAAAGTAGAAGGAAGGAAATAACTAAGATCAGAGCAGAATTAAATGACATAGAGACTAAAAGCACAATTCTAAGGATCAATGAATCCAGGAGCTGGTGTTTTGAAAAGATAAACAAAATTGACAAGCCATTAAGCAGGCTCATCAAGAAAAAAAGAGAGAGGACCCAAATAAACACAATCAGAAATGAAAGAGGAGAGATTACAACTGACACCACAGATATACAAAGGATTGTAAGAAATTACTATGAAGAACGGTATGCCAAGGAATTTGAAAACTTAGGTGAAATATACAAGTTTCTAGATAAATATAATCTCCCAAAACTCAATGAAGAAGAAGCAGAAAGCCTGAACCAACCAATAATTGCAGATGAAATTGAAGCAGTAATCAAAAAACTCCTGACACACAAAAGCCCAGGACCGGATGGTTTCACAGGAGAATTTTACAAAGCATTTAAGGAAGAGCTAACCCCTATCCTTCACAAACTTTTCAAAAAAATCCAAAATGATGGAAGACTACCAAACTCTTTTTATGAAGCCAGCATCATTCTAATCCCCAAACCAGACAAAGAAATAATAAGGAAAGAAAACTTCAGGCCCATATTGCTGATGAACATAGACGCTAAAATCCTCAACAAAATATTGGCAAACTGCATCCAACAATACATTAAAAAGATCATACACCATGACCAAGGGGGATTCATCCCAGGGATGCAAGATGGTTCAACATATGCAAATCAGTAAATGTAATACATCACATAAACAAAAGCAAAGACAAAAATCACATGATCATATCAATAGATGCAGAAAAAGCATTTGATAAGGTACAGCACCCATTTATGATAAAAACACTCAGCAAAGTGGGAATCCAGGGAGCATTCCTCAACACAATAAAGGCCATAGATGAGAGACCTACAGCCAACATCATACTCAATGGGCAAAAACTAAAATCTTTTCCATTAAGATCAGGAACAACACAAGGTTGTCCACTTTCACCACTTCTATTCAATATAGTATTGGAAGTATTGGCCACAGCGATTAGATAAGAAAAGGAAATAAAAGGCATCCAAATTGGAGAGGAGGAAACAAAACTATCATTATCTGCAGATGACATGACAATGTACATAGAAAATCCTATAGACTTGGCCAAAAAGCTGCTCAACCTAGTAAATGAATTTGGCCAAACAGCAGGATACAAAGTCAATATCCAAAAATCAAAGGCATTTCTGTGTACCAACAGTGAAACAGCAGAAGCAGAAATCAAGAAAAAATCCCATTCGATATAGCAAAAAATAAAAAATAAAATATCTAGGAATAAACCTAACCAAGGAGGTAAAAGACCTGTATGCAGAAAACTACACAACACTGAAGAAAGAAGTCAAGGAAGACACAAACAAATGGAAACATATACCGTGTTCATGGATTGGAAGAATTAACATCATCAAAATGTCCATACTACCCAAAGCAATTTACAGATTCAATGCAATACCTATCAAATTACCAATGGCATATTTCACAGATATAGAACAAACACTTCAAAAATTTATATGGAATCATAAACAACCTCAAATATCTGCAGCAATTTTGAGAAAGAAGAGCCAAGTAGGAGGGATTACAATACCTGACACCAAACTGTATTACAAGGCCACTGTAATCAAAACAGCCTGGTACTGGCACAACAACAGGCACATGGACCAGTGGAATAGAACAGAGAGCCCAGAAGTAAACTTGATTCTCTACAGTCAATTAATATTTCACAAAGGAGGCAGCAACATAAAATGGAGTAAAAGTAGCCTCTTCAACAAGTGGTGTTGGGAGAACTGGACCGCTACATGCAAAAAAATGAAACTTGAACACCACCTTACACCATACACAAAAATAAATTCAAGGTGGATAAAAGATTTAAATATAAGCCGTGACACCATTAAAGTCCTAGAGGAGAACATAGGCAGGAAAATCTCAGACATTTCACGCAGCAACATTTTTTCTGATATGTCCCCTAAAGCAAGGGACATAAAGGAAAGAAAAAACAAATGGGATCTCATCAAAATAAAAAGCTTCTGCATAGCTAAAGAAAACAGTATTAGAATAAAAGGAGAACCAACTGTATGGGAAAACATATTTGCCAATGATACCTCAGACAAGGGTTTAATCTCCAAAATATATAAAGAACTTATGTGACTCCACTCTAAGAAGACAAGCAACACAATTAAAAAATGGGCAAAAGACTTGAACAGACACTTCTCCAAGGAGGACATACAGAAGATCCAGAAGCACATGAAAAGATGCTCGATATCGATAGCTATCAGAGAGATGCAAATTAAAACCACAATGAGATACCACTTCACACCAGTCAGAATGGCCATCATAAACAAAGCAACAAACAATTGTTGGAGAGGTTGTGGAGATAAGGGGACCGTAGTACACTGTTGGTGGGACTGCAGACTAGTACAACTACTATGGAAAGCAGTATGGAATTTTCTAAGAAAACTAAAAATGGACCTACCTTTTGACCCAGCAATTCCACTGCTAGGATTATATCCTAGAAACCCTGAAACACCCATCCACAAGAACCTATGCACCCCAATGTTCATAGCAGCACAATTTACAATAGCCAAGTGTTGGAAGCAACCTAAGTGTCCATCAGTAAATGAATGGATCAAGAAACTATGGTACCTTTACACAATGGAATTCTATGCAGCGGAAAGAAAGAAGGAGCTCCTACTGTTCGCAACAGCATGGATGGAACTGGAGAGCATTATGCTAAGCGAAATAAGCCAGGAGGATAAAGACAATTACCATATGATCTCACCTTTAACAGGATCCTAATCAACAGAACAAACAAACAAGCATAATATAACCAAAGACACTGAAATTGAGAACAAGAGAGGAGAGGGATAGGAATATCCAGGGAAAAGGGGAAGGGTTTAGAGCAATAAGTATGAAAGGCACATGGACAAAAGCTGGGGGTGGGGGTGGAAATGGGAGGGAGCTGGGAAGGGCTGGGGTGGTGGGCTGGCATGGGAGTAGAAGACAGAAAACTGTATAAGAACAACAATTAAAATAAAATTTAAAAAAATAAAAAAATTGAATACTGTAAAAAACATAAAAGTAAGGAATTATCATCCCTGCTTTCAGCAAATTTAACATCTAGTATGTGAGGAAGAGGAAAACCAATCCAGATCTAATTAGAGGCCAGATCTTATAAGTGTCACAAAAAATACAATTGAAGCGTACAACTGAAGCAAAGGGAACATCATGCAGAAGCATATAGAGGTAGGAAGGTGCTGGAAGAATCTGAGGAATGCAAGGAGTTATAGCTGGATGATAGCATGAAGTAAGTTTATATTCCTGCCCATACATTAGTCTTCACGTGTGGAGCCTTAATAAAGAAGCAGATGTCCAGGTATTGAATCAGAACTGATCAGAACTTCTGACATAGAGTCCAGGCATCAGTTGTTTTTTGTTTGTTTTGCTTGTTTAAAAAAGCTTTAGAGTTCATTCTAGTGTGTAGCCTGGGTATAAAAATACTTATTTAGAGAAATAACAAGAGTGATCATAAAGATGAGTTAAGTCATTATTATTGGGGCTTTTCATGCTAAACAGAGGCATTGGTTTAAATTATTTTTTTAATTGTAAAATGATGAACAAAATAGAAACGGAGGCATGGACACATGGAACAGACTGACAGATGTCAGAGGGGACTGGGGAGAGAGGGACTGGATGAAAGGTGAAAGGATTACCTAAAGAATATATGTGTATAACACATAGACACAGACAACAGTGTGGTGGTGGTCAGAGGGAATGAGGGTGGGGGATGGGTGGAGGTGGGCAACGTGCGGGGGGTGAGGGAGGAATGGGGACATCTGTAATAGTGTCAGTAATAAAAATAAAGAAAACAGTTGTACTCTGCCTAGCGCCTTGAATATCAATGCCTTTTGATACTTCCAATACTCACATTTTATATTCAATTCTAGTATTGTGGCCGATGTATTCATTTAACCACTGTGTCATCTTCATCTGTTGAAGTTACCAAAATCAACAGTAAACTTGAGCTCTAATCCCTGGGGTGCCTACAAAGTAGTAAAGAAAGCAGAAATTTCAGCTTCTGCATGTGCACAGCTTCCTCATACTATTGAACTCTATTATGCACCTGGTATTCAATGTGAACTGACTCTTCTGTTGGGAGACCTCAGCACACATTCATTACTACAAAGAGCTTCACCAGGACAACCATGCGGAATTCTCTGTTAACTGCAAGCCTGACCTCTATTAGTGTCTGTTCTTAGAAACCAGTTTGTCAGGTGTCCTAAGTAGGTTTGAGTAGATGTCCAAGTTAGTTTTTGAATTCGACTCTACATGAAAATAAGCCCCAGTTGTAGGATGGAACCTCTAACATTTTAATCAAACTTGGGGGGTGTATTTTCATGTAAGAAGGAAGTACTGCTTTAATGTAATTTGAAGTGATTGGAGCATTTAAGGTAATAATTAATTTTGTGAAAAGTATATCAAGCATTAGAATAATATTTCATCTGGACTTTATAAAAGGTTTTCTGTGCAACTGGAGGATAAGAAAAATCATGGGAAAAATTGTTCTGAACATCTCTACTTCATGGTTTTAAAGCTGTGGCTGTTTTGTTTTAGAGCAGTGATAATGAGAAACACCTGCAAAGTGTTAAACTACTACAGAAATGAGCAGAGGATTCAGAACCGGGCTCTGAAAACAAACCTTTGACAGTGTTACTTGGGCAGGTAAATGATCTTGTTGTCCTGTTTAAAGCAACATATGTTTTTATCTACATCCACATATAGGATTATTCTCTGATATCATAAACATGAAGTTTTATGTTTTGGAATTTTTGAATGCTGATAGTGATTGCCATATTTACAATTTCCCCTTTTCTTATTATCTTATTTTATCCTCAGTAATTTTTAAAAGATGATATATTTGAAAAGCTATCTAGCAAAGTATGATAATCATTAAATTAAAATGTAGTATTATATAGCAGTGCTTAATTCCAACTGAAAATACAACATTATGAGAAATAGCCCCTACACAAATAATTATATTTAATAGATTCTTCAGAGATATGTATGGTAAAGTCATCCACTGAATGAATAAATGATTATCTATGTTTCTCCTCCTAGTCTCCTTCTATTTGTCATTTAAAGAAAAGATAATCTGCATTCCTTATGTGCTTTTAATGGTTCACAAACCTCCTGAAATTGGTTGCAAAATTTTGAGTGTGTGTGTTTATTCCTCTTTTCTATGAGAGGGGTTCATTTCTTTGTTTCTGAAGGTATCCCTGACCTTGAATATACAGGGTATATACAGGAGAAGTAACACCTGCTTGAGTGTGGTTGGTAGGGTAATACGGGTATAATAATTTATAGTTTTAACTCGAACATTTCACCTAAAATGTCATATGGTGTGCTTGAGTGTGATATCATTATGTTACAGAATTACATGCTTACGATTTTGTAATAAAAGATTTGGAGTGAAAGAGGGGCATTATTTGTGCTGGACCCTGCACTACAACTGCTTCAATTGCCCTGGCTGAAACCTCCTTTGAATCCAAGGAGAGAGGGTTTTAAATTTTGTTGAAATAATATCATTTGAATTCACTGTAATTGAACTTATTCTTACTACCTTATTGTGTGTTTTCTATTTTCCATTATTTTCTTTGCTTCCTTTTTCCTATTTTCTCCCTTCTGTTCAATTGATTACTTTTCTTTGCTCTCATTTTTTCTTTTATTCTCCATGGGTTTGAGAGTTAGTTAACATTCTTTTACATGCTTTCACTGCATAGTGGATTAATGAAATCTAAAGTTAATCAGAACTATCCAGCATCTAGTTCTGAGCAATCAAGGACCCTTGAAAGTTTTAATTCACCATATACAGGTGTGGGCAAAAGTAGATTTACAGTTGTGAGTACACAAAGCAGTTTTTTCTTTTATTATTATCATCATAACTTGCATGTGTTTTCCACATGAACAACTATAAACCTACTTTTGCCCACCCCTTTATTTGACCCCCTTTATCCTTTACTCCCCCTTCCTCCTCCCTTTCCTACTGGTAACCTTTATATTGTTGTCTATGTCTATGAAATTTTGTTTGTCTTGTTTGCTCATTTGTTGCTTTCAGTTTTATACCCACATGTGAGTGAAATCATATGGTTCTTGACTTTTTCTGGCTAATTTTGCTTAGCATGATATTCTGAAAACATATCCATGCTGTTGCAGATGGCAGTATTTTATCTTATGGCTGAGTATTATTTTATTGGAGATATGTACCACATCTTCTTTATCCAATCATCTATTCAGGGACACTTAGGTTGTTTCCATGTGTTGGCCACTGTGAATAATGCTGCAATGAACATAGGGGTGTGTATATCTTTGCAAATAAATGTTCATGAAACTTTCAGGTAGATACCCAGAAGAGGTGTTGCTGGGTTATATGGTAACTGTATTCTTAATTATTTTAGGAACCTACATACTATTTTCCATTGTGGCTTTACCAGTTTACATTTCTACCAGCAGTGAATGAGAGTTCCTTTTCTCTACAACCTTTTCAACACTTGTTATTACTTGTCTTGTTGAGAACAGCCATTCTAACAGGTATGAGGTGGGATCTCATTGCAGTTTTGATTCACATTCCCCTAATCGCTAGTGAAACTGAGATTATTTTTACATATCTGTTGGCCATTTGTATGTCTATAAAATCTGAAACTATCACATAGAAGAAAACGTAGGCACTGAACTTACAGACCTTGGTGTTAGAATTTATGAATTTGACTCCAAAGGCAGGGGAAGTAAAAGCAAAAATGAGTGGGACAATATCAAACTAAAAAGCTTCTGACAGCAAAAGAAACTGCCAACAAAACAAAAAGGCACCAACCAAATAGGACAGATATTTGCAAACAACAGCTCTGACAAGGGTTAATATCCAAAATATATAAAGAACTCACACAACTCAACACACACACACACACACACACACACACACACACACACACAGGCAGAGGACCTGAACAGACACTCCTTGAATGATAATGACTCTTTGATTTTAGCTATAGTAATAAGAGTTTAGAATGAGCTTTAGAATTACATGGGATTTCATCTTTAAATTAATAAATAATCATAATAGGTAAAATAATTTCTGTTTTTTTTTTTTTAAGTGAAAGCAAGTTTTAGAATCCGGGCCTTTCAGAAGTTTAAGTAATAATAAAGTATATAGGAAGACAGGGAATTCATTGACTTTGAAGCTCATAGGTGAGTAGTCACAGGTGACTACTCTTGCTTCTTTGAAAATACTATAATTACATAAGTCTTATGTGTTACATTCTTACAGTTCTCTGGATATAGTCATTTTTCTTAAAGCTTACATTCTTAAAGTGTGCCAATTATACTTTTCATGGAATTTCAGTAACTTGAAAACAGTAAAGTATAGCTATTTTAAATTTGACTTCTAAGATGAAAATGCACTAATACTATTACCTTGCCAGTAGCATTTTGAAGTGACTACTATCAAGGAATGTAAGTATCCAAATTAGAATTAATTTATCTTATTTAAAAATCCAAAGGTATTTTTATCCTCACTCAAGGATATATTTATTGATTTTAGAGAGAGAGGAAGGGGGAGAGAGAGGCAGAGAGAGAGAGAGAGAGAGAGAGAGACATTGACTGGTTGCCTCCCATTCACGCCCTGACTGGAGGTCAGACCTGAAATTTGTTGGTGTGTGGAAAATGTTTCAACCAGCTAGCCTCCCGGCCAGGGCTCAAGGTATTTTTAAAACAATGTTAAGGAAGAGAATAAAAGTATCAATCAATTTATAATTAGCTTATCTATCAAAAGCAAATGGTAGCTTTAAAGGCTTCTGTGTTATACTACTGTTTTATGGCAGTGCTTCTAATGTGTACTAATGGGGGTCAATAGAAATGTAGATAATTGAAATTTTGGAAAACCACCTTTTTAAATTTTCAAATATGTGTGGTTTTGATATTTTGTAACTTAATATTTCAGTAACATTAACTGCTTTCTGTGATTTATAAATTTTCTTGAGTACCTGTATAATATCTTTTAAATTTCTGCCTAAGAACAAGAAACATATTAAGAGGACATCAAAAATTTTGCCATATGAAAAGAATATTCACTTATATATAGTATTATTTAAAGATATATATCAGTATATAAAATCATTTAATATAGTAAATATACAATTTCTATTTTAGGAAAAAATAATCCCATTCTCTCAGGGCTAACTCTTTTCTGTTAGTGTCTTTGATTCTTGTTCATCCTGCCTACTACCCCAGAACCTTACTCCATCCACCAAATATTCCTCTTTTTTTCAAGTTTATAATCTCTGCAGTTAATTTCTACACCCTAGCCTACCAGCATACTTCAGTTAATGATTGATTTTTCTTATTGTTATACTGAAGAAAAAGTCACCATCCCAATCTTTTTCTTTTAATACAGCTATCTTCTCAAGTATTCTCTTTCATGTCTCTTTCCCTTCACGCATCATCAGTTGCTTATTCCCATCAATTTTACCTCATCTCTGTCATTTCCTTTTGTAATCTGAACTTAAAAAAAAATATTTTATTGTTTATGCTATTGCAGTTGTCCCAATATTTCCTCTTTATTCCCTCCCACCCAGCACCCTCCACTCCCTCAGGCAATCCCCACAACATTGCCCATGTCCATGGGTCACACATATATTGCATGTTATTTGTCTGATCCCTTCACCTTCTTTCAACTAGACTCCACTTTCCCCATCCCCTCTTATAGCTGTTAGTCCGTTCCATGTTTCTATGCCTTATGAACTGAAAATGGATAAAAGACTTAAATATAAGTCATGATACCATAAAAATCCTAGAGAAAAGCATAGGCAGTGAAATTTCAAATATCTATAATAGCAATATTTTTGCTGATATATCTCATTGGGCAAAGGAAACAGAGGAAAAAAATAAACAAATGGGACTACATCAAACTAAAAAGTTTCTGCACAGCTAAAGAAACCATCATCAAAATGAAAAGGGAACTGGCTGTGTGGGAGAGCATATGTACCAATGATACATCAGACAAGGGTTTGATCTCCAAAATATATAAAGAACTCACATTACTCAACATCAGAAAGACAAAAAATACAATTAAAAAATGGGCAAAAGACCTGAAGAGACACTTCTCCAAGGAGGACATACAGAGGGCCCAGAAGCATATGAACGGATGCTTAGCATCACTAGCTATCAGAGAGATGTAAATTAAATCCACAGTGAAATAGCACCTGGTAATTTTAAAAATGATACTTAGGGAACACAGTATACTGTTATTTTTTATTTCTTTTTTGGTTCATAGTGACAACTCCTGCCCCCAAATAATGTACATTTCATGATCATAGGACAGAGGTGAATGCAGCAGAGTTGTATTATCTGAGGCCAGAAAATTTTCAGTTTTCCTAGGGGTAAATTTGGCCATTTGTCATACAAAAATCAATGAGCTTACTTACACTGGTTGTTTAATGGTTTATAGTAACCCTCTCATTTATAGTAACCCTTTCATTGCAAATGCAGTAATTACTTAATATTCACATTATAGCAAGATTTAACATAGACATTATAGAGTTACTGTTAAAAACAATGCAAAGCTGTGCTTTACTTTTGGGTGTTATATCTCTTCTTTTACCAGGAAGACTCTTAGATACTTAATAATAAGTATATAAATATTTTTGCCTTCCTCATTATTCAGTCTGATTAAGGTAGTTTTTGTTGTTGCTTAGCTCAGCAACAGAGTCCTTTATAACTAAAAGAATTTGCTCAGCATCTCTCAGAGTGTCTGTGTAATTTCCAGGACTGTACTTTCGTTGATGGTATTTCTTTTTCATGTGGTCAGCTTCTTGAAGGCCCATCCCACCTCCCTTCTCCTAAATTAAACTACAGATACCTTATATGTTTCTAGACAGATTTATTCAAATACTTTAAATTCCAAATATTTGGGAATTAACTCTTCTATTATGCTTTGTCTCTCACTTCCTCTCAGCAAGCATCTTCTTAATAGAGATGGTGTGCTTATTTGCTTGTTTACTTGATTTGTTTCCTTCACCCCAGTGTGTTTCTAGCTCTGTATTTTACACAGTTGTTCAATGACATCTTTTATTTTAATATACTAACCTGATGTAACAAATAACTAGCACTCTTATAAGATATCTTCTATACATGTGACTTTACAGAGTGTATTACCTGAAATACAGGTGATGAACACATTCATTGGCTGGAATAATACTACACTGCTGCAGCAACAACCAGCACTCTTGGGAATACCGTACTCATCAATGACATCATTTTATTTATTTTTCAAAGGTTTCATTTACTTATTTTTACAGAGTGGGGAACAGAGGTAGAAAGATAAGGAGAGAAACATCAATGTATGGTTGCCGCTCACATGCCGGTTACTGGGGACCTGGTCTGCAACCCAGGCATGTGCCCTGACTGGGAATCGAACCACGGATGCTTTGACCATCACTCAGGCCAGCACTCAGTCCACTAAGCCACACCAGCCAGGGCCAATGACATCATTTTAAACTGTCTTAAAAAAATTATTCTATTACAGTTGTCCCAATATTTTCTCCCCTTTATTGCCCCTCCGCCCTGCACTGTCCAGCATTCCCCGCCCTTAGTTCATGTCCATGGGTTGTACCTATGAATTCTTTGGCTTCTCTACTTCCTATACTATTCTTAACCTCCCCCTGTCTATTTTATGCCTACAAATTATGCTTCTTATTCCCTGTACCTCTTCCCCCACCCCACTACCCACTGATAACCCTCCATGTGATCTCCATTTCTGTTATTCTGTTCCTGTTCTATTGTTTGCTTAGTTTTAGTTTTTGTTTTTTAGATTCAGATGTTGATAATTGTGAGTTTTTTGTCATTTTACTCTTCATAGTTTTTGATCCTCTTCTCTTTCTTAAATAAGTCCATTTAGCATTTCATATAATAAGGGCTTGTGATGATGAACTCCTTTAACTTGACCTTATCTGGGAAGCACTTTATCTGCCCATCCATTCTAAATGAAAGCGTTGCTGGATAGAGCAATCTTGGATGTAGGTCCTTGTCTTTCATGACTTGGAATACTTCTTTCCAGCCCCTTCTTGCCTGCAAGGTTTCTTTTGAGAAATCAACTGATAGCCTTATGAGCAGTCCTTTGTAGATAACTCTCTTTTCCTCTTGCTGCTTTTAAGATTCTCTCCTTATTTTTAATTTTGGGTAACTTAATGATGATGTGCCTTGGTGTATTTATCCTTGGGTCCAATTTCTCTGGGACTCTCTGGGCTTCCTGGACATCCTGGAAGTCTATTTCCTTCATCAATTCCTTCATTATTTGTTCAAATACGTTTTTAATTTGTTGCTCTTCCTCTTCTCCTCTGGCACCCCTATAACTCAGATGTTGAAACATTTAAGGTATTCCAGAGGTTCCTAATCCTCTCATATTTTTTAATTCTTGTTTCTTTATTCTGCTCTGGTTGGATGTTTATTTTTCCTTTTGTTCCATATCATTGATTTGAGTCCCAGTTTCCTTCTCTTCACTGTTGTTGGTTCACTGCATATTTTCCTTTATTTTATTTTGTATAGCCTTCATTTCTTCCTTCATTTTGTGACTGAGCTCAATCAATTCTGTTAGCATCCTGATTACTAGTGTTTTGAACTCTGCATCTGATAAGTTGTTTATCTCCTCATCACATAGCTCTTTTTCTGGCATTTTGATCTGTTCTTTCATTTGGGCCGTATTTCTTTGTCTTGGAACAACTGTTACATTGTAAGGCTTGGAGCCATACGTATTTGCCCAGATGGAGCAACCCTCTTTGCTGTGTTGTGGTTCTATATATGGGGGAGGGGTGAGAGAGGGAAAAATGTCGCTCACTCACTCTGTTCTAGGTCTACTTTTCATTACTTTCTTGCTTCCCTTAAGTGGATTGTGCCCTTTAAGGTGCTGATTCCCAGGTGGATGGGTTTGTGTATGTTCTAGGACCCTGTGGGTCTCTCCAACCCAGGGAACTCCCCTGTGAGACGGCGAGTTTCCTCCACCTTCACAACCTCCAGAGGATTTTACAGCAAGAGGTTTTGAGGCTTTAATTTCCTGGTCAGCCAGTCCCTTGCCTGCCTATTCCTCCAGCCACAGCCTTGCTGTGGGTCCTCTCCATTGGTTGCCCATCTCCACCCCTCCCACCTATCTGGATGAATGTTTCTTCAACTCCTTGGTTGTTGGAGTTCCACGCAGTTTGATTTGCTGGAAGTTCTGGTTGTTTATAGTTTTAAAATTGGTTGTTATCCTTCTTTTGGTTATGCAAGGAAATGAAGCATTTCTACCTATGCCTCCATCTTGGCCGGCCAAATTTCTAAATCCATTTTAAACTGTCTTTATCCAAACTCTTTCCCATAAGCTTCATGCCTATGCCTTACAATCCTCAGGCTTAAAAATCTTTGGAATACAAGTCACTCAGAATTGTGTACTTAATTTTCAAATTTTTTTGAGATAAGGCTAAAAACTTACAACCAAAATTTCCAGGTTGTTCTTTTTTTTTCTTTTGTGAATGTAGTTGCTTTTTTCTTTTAGCAACAAATAAAAACAAAATATCTTCCTGTCCTATAGTCTGGTGCAGCAGTCTCTTTTTTTATTTTTGTTTGTTGGTTTGTTTGTTTTTTGTGTGAAGGCTGACCTAACTGGGTGAGGGAAGAGGTAAAGATGTGAAGTATGAGTTCACCTCCATTTTTCATTGAGTTCTTCTGGAGTTTAAATATAGCTGAAGAAAGACCATAGGTGGTGGTAAGGGCATGGGCCTAGAGCACTTGTAAGTTGTGCTTATCTACTTTCCTGAAGAGTATAATAGAGGTTATTGTTAAGAAGTTTTAGTTTAGCATTGTTTGTGTGGTTTATAGACAGGTGCCAGTGTCAAGGACATATTTTGAAAATGATCATTATCATAAGTGTTATTTCAAATGTTATATATAAAATTTAAGGTTTAGTTAAAACATTTATGATAATTTGAAGTTTTTCATGAAGTTCCACTTTAGGTTATGATAATCTAGGAAAGATTAAAATATATTTATTTTATTTTATTGTTGTTCAAGTACAGTTGTCTGCATTTTCCCCCCACTGCTCCCCTCCACCCCAGTAAATGGATGGATCAAAAAACTATTGTACATTTACATGATGGAAATTTAAAATATTTTTTATTGATTTTTTGCAATCTAAGCCTCAGATTCCCCCCTTTTTTAGTTTATTTAGTTTGCATACAACACATAATTTTCTTTTTCTTTTGTATGTTGATATGAACAAGAACTGATGAAGGATTTACATAAATTTATCTTTGAGAATTAATTCACTTCATTACATAAGCTTTCTGTTAAAACTGAATCTGTGCCTCAGATGTTGCTTGCTCTAATGTGATATCTACCTGAAGCTAATTTCATTTCTAACCAAAATTTAGAATGAAGGCATACCTAAAAATTATAAACAGCTTCTCTGAAAAAATATTAATTTGCTCTTTTGCTTTCAGTGACTTCAAATAAAATGTTACTAAATTGCATGATCCATAAAGACAAGATTGTATAGCACCTCTCCTTTGTTCAGTGCAGAAGAGCAAACAGTGGCTGTTTTTGCAGGGTGTTTGCTCTTTCTCTCACCTCAGGGACCGGTCTAAATTGCAGAGGGACAGGGGAAATAAGGGACACCTAGAGGAGCTCTTCCTCCGAGCTTCTACTGGGTAAGTGATGAGGGGTTAGAAGGATTTCTGGGATGTTAACAAATATTCCAAGACATATATGGAAGAAATGCTAAGACACTGTAGAGAACAGTAACAAAATGCACTAGGTTTTAGAATAGGCAATAGGAGTTTTAGCACAAGTAGGGCTTAAAGACCAAAATATATTTTAGTCCTGGGCAGTTAAACATAAATTTCTTTTCAGTCCCTTTGGATAACTTCAAGCAAGTGATATTGTGCTATTGCTCTTTTATAACTCTCTCTTCAGCAGTTTGGGTGTGCACCATACTCCTCAAGGACATCATCTCCTTTATACATTCCATTTCCTCCCCCAGTCCATTTGCTTCCAACAATTTCAGTATTTCCCAAATTCTATTTGGAGAATGCTGCAAGTAATATCCTGTAGGTAACATCCTGCAGGTATTAACAGCATTGCTAGACAGAAGGGTTCCCTGGGCAAACACATTTGTGGAATGCTGAGCTAGAGGGTTTTTTGTTACTGTTCTCTCCCTCCCTCCTTCTCCTTTCCCCACTCATCTCCCTTTTCCCTTTCTTCTCCCCCCTTCCCACCCCATCAATCTCTCTTTTGGTTTTGTTTCTTCAATGGTAGGCCTTACTGTGGCCTTTAATATGATGCCTACCCTTTAAGGAGGGTAGTAACATCTTCCAAAATTCTTTGAAAACAGTATAGTAAATATTTCTGTATTAGAGAATTATGAAGGTTATCAGTCAAGTATTCAGGGGGAAAATTTGTTCTTATTACATTCGGTGATCTAGCCAAGACTTAAAATGCAATTTCAAAGTTGTATGTGAACTTGAAGACTACACTTACTGTGTTTATGTTTTAGTATTCAGTTGAATATCTACTACATTTATTACAGTCCTTAGTTCTATATTACAATTTCTGTTAAAAGTGTCCTGTTTCCCTGTAAAAGTTTTTTAAAAAGATAATAGGATTAACATTTTATTAGCTATCATAAGTGTTTTTGACACACGAACACATATGGAGAGCGGTATGAAAGTCATCTCTGGTCCCACAGGGACCTGTTCTTTCTCAGGCGCTAAGGGCGTATCTGGCAGTAACACCTGGAAGACACTGCTCAGTAGTCGTTAGTGCCGGACACATGTGCGCGAACTATCTCATGGCGGTTTAACAATAAACTCCACCATACGAGAAAATTGTTTCTTAAGGAAAGAGATCTATTGATCTCCTGCCATGAATTATAACAGAACAATGTCTGCAGCAAGCTCAAGGGGATAATAAAACCAATGCTAATCAGGCTGACATTTAATGCCCTTGACTATCTTGAGGAGTTGTTTAGAAATAGCCAGTGTTTCCCTGCATAGATGTCAGCTGGGATTACAAATCAGAGTAATAAAAGGGATGAAACTGTTGATCTTTTATTATTTTGAGAAGTTTCTAAAATTATATTTAAACTGAATTTTATTTGAATTTGAGGAAATTTACCAGATCCTGGTAAGGCTCCAGGTTTCGTAAAGACATTTTTTGCACAGGTGTTAGAAGACGAGAAAATAAGAGAAGGGAAGCACTATCGGTCCTTGCTCTCGTTAAGCAAGTGAACACAGTGATAGATGGAACAACAAATGATGAAGATGGGGTGTTCCAACTTACTGAGCCACCAGGGCAGGTCTTGCACTGCTTAAGGTAAACATGCTTCAGTGTCTAATGAGGTAACTGTGACACATGCGTAGTTTATAATCTAGTTCTTCATATTTCCTTCTTAAGGGTATAAAACCTAAAGTAAAATTTCAATCATTTGAGGTAATATAGAAATTACATATTTAACATCTAAGCTAAATATTTTCAGTCTTAAATACTATATTTCAACCTAGTATTAATATTATTAAAATAGTGGATTATAATTTGAAGGTTTCATTAGTGAGAAAAGAAGGTGCTAGCCCTATCACAGGAGACAAATTCTTCCTAAAATTCCATTTTATCTCTTATTTTGTTAGCTAATACTGCCTTATACTGATTACAAAAATATTAGTTAATTGTTGACAACTTAGAAAATAAGAAATTAAAAAGAATAAAACATTCATAAGCCTATCAGGCAAAAACACATTTGTTTCCTTTTCATTTTTTTAAAAAATGCACATTTTTATATAGTTCAGATCAGAGTAAATATGTAATTTTATATCTTGATTATTTATTTCTTATTAAATTATAAGGATTTTTCTCAGTGTTCTTTAAGGCATCAAAAAACTGATCTGATTTTTGGCTATCATTTAGTAAATGTTTCCTTTTGGGCAAATTAATTTGCCTCCACTTCCTCATCTGTAATGGATGGAGACAATAATAGTACTCATCTCACAGAGGACTAAAATCATGCACATAAATTTTTTAGTGCAGCATTTGGCTCATAGTAAAAATAATAACCATTTTAGAAATGGTGACTGGTTCACTTTTGGAGTGTCATAGTGTTTCCAACTTTCTCCCTATTGCTGGATATTTAGATATTTTTAATTTTATTCTTACTACTACAAAGATAAATATATCTAAGATCTGGTACCAGTTTTTTTAATACTAGAAGGGCATTACTAGGTCAAAGAGAATGACCATTTTCAAAATTCCTAGATAGATGGATGGATGGATAGATAGATGTATAAATTTCTTCACAGAATTAAGTTTTGAGTTCAAGGGTGGGTTGTTTCATAAGGGATCAGTTCGGTTCACACTTAGAAATTTATCTAACATAGTGTCATAGGGTCTTACCAAGCTGAGAAAGTCCCCTTTAACGATGGAATTGGGTGTTTTATCTGGGTTTGGGAGTCAGACAGCCCTTCCTGCTGAGCACTGCAGCCTGACCCTTGATCCGCTGAGACTGGGACAACTACCATCTACCCTCCAGTGACTAAAACCCCACTCACAGTTGGCCACACAGAGGCTTTGCCTGTAAGCTGGAATCGTCCGCACTTGTAGGACAAACACTGCTTGTTTCTGGGTCCCAGGGGACAAAAGACCATGCAATGGCAGCTTAACAGAAACTCTCTCAGTTCCGGGGACTGAGAAGTCCCAGGTTTAGGTGTCAGCAGGCTGTCCTTCCTCCAGATGCTCCAGGGGAAACCTTTCTGCCTTCTCTGGCTTCTGGTGCTCCAGGTGTCCCTGGGCTTGTGGCTGTATCACCTTTAACTCTTCTTCCATCTTCAAGAGCCACCTCACCCGCATTTGCCTTCCTCCCCATGTCTCTTCTATCAGCACTCTCATTAGGGCCACAGATAATCTAGGATGATCTCATGTCGAGGTCCCTAATGATATCTGCAGAGACCCATCTCCACATGAAGTCACGTTCTGAGGTGCTGGTGGACTGTCGCCCAGCACAGTTGCTCCCCTGACTTCCTGGGGTGGTCTTCTCAGCCCAGCAGCCCTGCGTGTTCACCAGGTGACACCTTCAAGTCCCTGGCTGACCTCCCTGGCTTCCTGAGCAGGGTTTGTGTCACACAGTTGCGAGCATGAAGGACAACCCAGCGCTAGGTGGCTGGAGTAGCTTAGGTCACAGCCGCAGGAGAATGGTCCCATCCTGGCTCCCTGCCAGAGCGCCACTGAAACAGCCAAAGATTTAAAATTTACCTAGACTGATTTTACATTTATTGCCATTAAAATTAATTTTTATTAGTTTCTATAAAACTTCCTAAAGGATGCTAAAGAATTTCCTTAAAAGCTACTTAAATTCATAAACTTATCAACATTACTAATCAACAAGAGTAAAAAGGTTGTACCAAGCCCCTTTTGAATTCACTTTCTTCCTGACAAACGCAGACATTAAGAAAACTATGAATGTCTTTTAAAATATGGCTTCCAAACTGAGTAAATGCAGCATTATTTTATTTTTACTTTTTTTTTTCAAAGTTTGCGCTTCTTTTTTATTTGAGAGAGAGAGAAAGGAAGAGAGAGAGGAATGTCAGCCACTGCCCCACCTCTCCGTGCGCTCACTGGCTGACTTCTGCATGTGCCCCGACCCGGGATGGAACCTGGAACCCTGGTGCACCGGGACCACGCTTCAAGTAAGTGAGCTACCTGGCCAGGGTGCATTTTTTAAAATTTTAAACACCTGTTGGACCAGTCTACACTCCAGCCTCCAGGTCATCAGGCATCAATAGTCAGGGAAACTAGAGAAATGTCTGCTTCTATATCATTGAAGAAACAGCTGAGCACCACACTGAAGAGCCGGGACAGCTTGGTCCTCGTCTATCCCCAAGGCATGCCAAGACCCACTTGGCCAGAGCTTGGCCCAGCCCAGGGTCACTTCCTCTTTAGGTTCTGGAAGTGGGTTTGGCTGGAGGGAGCTCTCACCCTGGAGGTCCTGCCCCTCACCGAGACCCATCATAAGGACGATGGTGGGGATGGCACACTCTGGGCCTCCTGCCCTCTGGGAGGATACTGTGGAGCTCCTGAAATGGCACATTCTGTCCACTGCCATGCAGTGAGTTCAGAAGCAGGTTTTCCATGGCTGACTCTGCAGTCAGATCAGAATCTTGGTGAGGGGCTCCTAGGTAGGGCACTCAGCCAGTGCCTGCCCCTGGGATTCTGCAGAGTAAAGAAAAGTCACACTGAGTGTCCAGGAGGGAGGGTGCAGAGGGGCCTCCAAGCCCTTGGCACACAGGAACAGAACCTGGGCCTATTGGCAATGGAGACAAAGACCAGGTACTTGGAACACCTTGCTGGGAGGTGGGGTCCTGGGTTTACCCACTCAAACTATAAAGTATCTTACCTGAAGCTAAGCCTTCATTTTCAGTAATTTCTCCATACTGAGTAGAACACAGGTTGGTATGATGCCAAAATCCAGGTGAACTTCATGGTGCCAATTAGTTTCTAATCAGTCTGCTAAGAACTGCTGGCTTTGGAGCCCTTCCCCCCCCACCCCCTGCACCTGCCCCAGCAGGGAGGCAGCCTGGGGCTGTTAGAGCAGCAGGATTCCACAAGGCCTCTGCACTGAGCCAGTGCTGAGAGGAGGTCACAGATGGAGCTGGGTATCCTCAGACTCTTAGTGACTGTGGATGTGTGGTTAAGGGCCAGGGTCTGACCTGCCTGGGTCAGGGCTCTCATATGTGGAATCAAACCTGGACTTCAAGTGCATCCTTCTGTGTCTCTGCTGCCAGAGTGAAATTGGGTCCCATTGCCTGAAGGGGACAGGAAGTCAAGCCCTGCAGGCTCCCTGTCACTCCAAAGTCACTCTGGAAGGGAGCACCCAGGAGGCCTGGGAGGACCACCCTCCACCCCCACCCCATAGCCCTAGGGCTTCCCTCACTCAGCAGTTCTGTATGCTCAGCCAGTAGCAACTCTGTTGGCAGCAGGTTAAAACTGACTTCAAAGGATGAGTCAGGAAGTTTCCCTTCCTCCTCTGCTTCCTGAAAGTTTGTGTACAGTTGTTTGAAAAAATTGGTAGACTTCGGGAGTGTAACCATCAGGGTCTGAGATTTCCTTTTTTTAAATTTGTTTGGTTTTGGTAATTTGTGTAAATCAACTAGAAATATAACTAACTACTTTTATAGGTGACTATGCATTTTCAACACTGGAAGATTTAGAATGAAGTATAGAAATGTTTAAGTGCCCCAAACCCTACAGTTACATTAGAAAGATTTCTGAGCATATTTGTTATTTAAACTTCAAAATGAGCAGAACTTGTCTTCCTGGAAGGTGGCAAGGGTTGGAGAACTTGGGTCCTTGAAGCTCCGCTCAAACCTAGGTGGCGAGCCGGTGCTTGTTAACCATCCTTAGTCCTCAAATGGGTGTAATGAAGACCTGTCATAGATAGTCCATAGAGGGATTAAACATGGTGAAGGATGACAAGTGTCTGGCAGAGGGGCAACACCATGCTCACAGTGAGGCGGGAGCATGATAAGGTGATAAGGTGACCTGGGTATGCTGCACCTCACATTATTTTTCTTTTATTTTCCACCCACCACTATTCCCTTTGAGTAGCATCCCTGAGAACAGTGTAAGTGGTTAAAACCAGTCAAATGAGCAGTTTGAACATCGCCTTAACCTCAGTTCCTGGGGGCCTCAGACCCCACACCTGTTCCTCAGTATTTGAGGTTAGGACAATATTTGAACTGCTTAGTCCCTACATTTACCTCCCACCCCTCTATTTAAGGTTTATGCCCAGCTGCTCTGCACTTACCTCTTGTGATAAGGAGTGTTTTAAGAAGGTGATGCAAATGGTAAAGAACTAGAACCCAGGGAGAGCTGGTGGCCTGACACCAGTGGAGTGCAGTCTGCTAGGATGGGGCAGGAGGAAGGAAAGATGCACAGAAGCAGGGAAGGACTCTTTTTTGGACAGAGCTCAGAACAGGCTGTGAAAGGCTACAACCTTCTTTCTGCAGAAACTGAGAAACCAACAGCTCCTGGTACATCCTTTGAGTGCTCCTGAGTGTGGGGCACAAGAGGAAATTCCCAGGGAAAGGAGCAGGGGTGAGGTTCCCTGGGAGGGATGACAGAAAAGCATCAGGCTGGGCAGAAAGGAAAGCTCATGGGCTCGGCAGTGGTACGCCCTCCAGGACTAAGAGCACTAAAAAGTGTTCATCTTTTCCCACTTCTCTCATTTTCCTTCATCTCCTCACTCATCTCTCCTTATGCTGCCTGTCTTGAGTGGGCAGCTGTGTCAACAGTAGTGTCTTAGGTGCTAGGTGTCTATCTTTGGAGGGTCATCCAGGGTCCCCACCACAGGACTGAGAGTTTTCATGAGATATGGGATCTTTAGACCTAAAACTAGGAAAGTCTCAGGAAAATTGAGACAGGTTGGTTACCCATAACCCCAGATGCCTTGAGAAGGTGAAATAGTTGGCTTGAAATCAAACCAAATCACTTTTGGACACTTGGATGTATCTGTTTGTTTGTTTGTTCATTTGTTTGTTTATATTAGCTTTCCCCAAGTCAAATAAGTTAGGTACCAAAGAATATATAGTGTTTGCAATGCCTTATATTGTAGCATCTTGTAAAATTTACATAGGTGGATTTGATAACCTTGCAGTATACACACACACTCAGTCTAAAAGCAAACGGGCCATACATCTTGGACACTTAACATGGCTCTGGTCCCAGCCCTTTACACAGTTATCTCTCATATGAGCTTGAAAAATATTTGATAAACTCTTGACCAAGTTTAACTGAGTACATTATTGGATCACATCTAAAACCTCAGGGCCAGACGATCTGGAGAAACTTGGGTGTTCCAGAAATTCCTCACAGCAGGGAACAGAGAAAGACTTCATGATCTAAAAATAGCAGGTTACTATTACCTCTGTGACCAAATTGATCCTTCAATTAAGAGGGTGGCCTGCCACCTGGTGGTACCTTATAGCACTGCACCCTGGTAAACCACAATTACTGATAATTCCTGTGTTGGGTGAATTTACTGGGTGTACAATCATTAAAGACAAGGGCTAGGAGAGTCCACATGTTGTAACTATATTTCTGACTACTAGTATAGAGAAACCTGACAATGAATATTTTAAATAATTTGTGAATTCTTTTATATGAGAAATCTCATAATGAGGTAAGGGAAAGGAAAAAGAAAAGTAAAATCTGTGGAATACTTACTTGAACTAGACATTTTAATTATTTCCCCTCACAACAACCTTGTGACATGGATAGTATTATATTTATTTTACAAATGATAAAATACATACTCAGAGGTTAAGAGATCCTTTGACATTAAACAAGAAAATAAAAGGGTATGACAATTCTTTCTGGCTCCAAAGCATGAACTCAGGCTGTTACATTGCATTTTGTGAAACACTTAATAAATCCCTTTAAAATTTTAATATTATTGCAGCATAGTTTACATACAACTGTATGTTTTTAACACTTTAACAGGAAGTTACAAACATCTTACATCTTACCCAACTACAGTACAGTATCAAAACAGGAAATTAATATTGGTACAAAGTAGACACTTATACAGGCATAAATTCATGTAACCAATACTATAATCAAGAGACAGAAGTGTTCTCTAACACCACAAAGACCCTCTTTAGAGTCATACTGTCTTGTGTTGGTCTCAAGCTCAGGATAGTGATCCTGTCAGCTGGAAATGCCTGGGGACACGCACTGGGGCTTGTAGTGTTTGTGGTGAACCCACAGATGTTTCTGCCTTCACAGCCAGTGTTGTGGCTGAACTGGCCCTTTGGTTCTTGCTGTGATTATAGGACACACGTGAGCAACAGCCATCAGGAAACTTTGAGAAGACAAGGTTTATTATTCACTAGTCTTGAAGGGTACAAGGCACACCCAGGTGTGGTGCCAAGGTTTACTCAGGTTCACTCTTTCAGGAATTAACACAATGAAGGGAAAAGCTGGGTCACTCAGATGGTCAATTATTTAGGTCACCCAGGGCTTTCTAAAAGGGGAACTTCATGGGTGGGGAAGCTGGGCTCCTCATCTAGTTGTGTAGCTGGCAGTGTGTTCATTCCAGACTTGAAGTGGATGCCACAGCAACAAAAAGCTTAGTGCCAGCCACTTACGTTAAAATTTAAAAAGCTAACTGCCAAGCACTTACACACCTACACCTCTTTCTTCTCTCTCTTCCACCATGCCTAAACATGGGTGACCATTAAACTGTTCTCCATCCCTACAATGTTATTTGACAGTGTTATATAATCAGAACCATACAGTATGTGACCTTCTGAGGTCCATCCATGTGGCTACGAGTATCAACAGTTCATTCTCTTTTTACTGGTGAGTCAAGTTCCATGAACTGGATGTAGCACAATTTGTTTAACTATTTACCCATGGAAGGGTATTTTAGTCATTTCCAGTTTTTATTATTACAAATAAAGCTTTTACCAAAAGGATATTGTGTAGAAATAAGTTTCCATTTTCTTGGGTCATATTGTAGTTTCATGCCTAGTTTTTAACTGAAGTAGTTTACCAAAGTACCTTCCAAAGTGATACATACCATTTAACATTCCCACCAGCAATGTAAGAGGGATCTACTTTCTCCACATCCTTGCCAGCATTTGGCATTTTCACCCATTTTTATTTTAGTTGTTTTAATAGGTGTGAAGTGATACCTCAATGTGGTCTTAATTTGTATTTCCTTAATGGCTAGCAATGTTGAATATATTTTTGTACGCTTATTTGACTTTCGCATATCCTCTTCACTTAAATGATTTTTCATGTCTTTTTCCCATTTTGTAATTCAATTGTTTGGTTTTAGAAGGGTCTTTTTCATTAAGTTTTGAGCAATCTTTTTAAATTAAAAAAATTTTAATATTTTGAGCATACTTTATATATATTCTAAATGAGTCCTTCTGTTACAAATAAGAGTCTGAGTCCAAACAAGGGTTCCTTTCCCAATGCATGTGGAAGCCAGTATTATGACATTGGCTTTTGAGATAAGAAAAAGCAGTTTATTGCAGTGTCTTTGGTTATATTTTGCTTGTTTGCTTGTTTTGTTGATTAGGTTCCTGTTAAAGGTGAGACTGAAATAGAGAACAGGCTGACAGTGACCAGAGGGGAGCGGGGAGGGAATTTCAGGGGAAAAGGGGAAGGGTTTGCAGAAACAAGTATAAAGGTCACATGGACAATAACGGGGTGGGGGGATGGAAATGGGAGGGAGGTGGGGGGGCTGGGGGCTGGGCTGGGGGGAAAAGGCAGAAAACTATACCTGAACAATTAAAAAATAAAAAATAATTTAAATTAATTTTTTTAAAAAGCAGTTTATTTATTGCTGAGTTCGCTCATAGGAGAAAGGAGGCAAGGCTCAAATATGTCTCTCTGATCCAGAGTTTGGGGAAGTGCTGGTGGGACAAGTTTTAATTGAAGAATCTTGGAGCTTGGCCATTTACGGTAAAGGAGTTCAGCATCAAATTTTCCTGGACTACAAACCCTTTACATTGAAAGAATTCTGATGTTCAAGTTTCGGTCATGTCCTTGGGCGTGAGAGGAAAAGGCTCTGGCTCCAGGTGCAGCTAGAGCCCAATTTTCTTTCTTCTGCACATGCCTTGGCCGCAAGACTTGCTGCCTTTGTGCATTAACTCTGAATAGCAACTCAGTATCTCATTAAATAGGATAGGGCCATTTTGAGCTGGTTCTTCACTGTAGTTTGCAAATACTTTCTCCTAGTCTGTAGTTGGCTTTTTCATCCTTTTCATTATTAAAAGGGCCCTTCACAGAGCAAAAGTTTTTAATTTTCATGGAGTCCCACTTTTCAATTTTTCTTTTATGAATCATGTTTTAGGTGTCATGTTTAAGAACTTTTCACCAAGCCATAAATTTTTAATTCTCCTATGTACTTGTGGTATTGTATTTTGGCCTTTAAATATATAAGAAATACATTTTGGCCTTTATCCATGATTCCTCCCAGCACAAAGCTTCTAAAACCCTGTAATTCCCTAAGTGATAAGGGCTAAGGAGCATCATTTGTTACAATATTTAGTTTTTGTTCCCAACTCCTAGTGGCTCTGGAGCACAAAGATGAGAAGAGTGTTGTGTATTACTCATCACAAGCTCCTTTCAGCCACACCTAAGCTGATGATAATGAGATGACTTTTGGAAAGACTCTAAGGATGAGGGAACTGGTTGCCAGGGGAACTAACCTTATGATTAGAGAGTTGGAACTTTCAGCCCACAAGGGGCCATGTACTATTTTCCACTTCCTAGTATCATTTCTTTCTTCAACCCTAATTTTTATTTCACTCTTTTCTATAGTACATGGCCTTTTGAGGAAGCTATGTCTTAGAGTAATGAAAGTCCAACTCTCCTTCCCCCACAGTTGGTTCTGAGTGGAACTATTACTAAATCAGTCTAATTAAACTTGCAGAGGTATCCAACATTTTGGCATCTCTGGAACACACTGGAAGAAGAGATGTCTTGAGCCACACATTAAATACCTTGTGACACATACTCACAAAAAAATCTCATAATGTTTTAAGTAAATTTACAATTTTGTGTTGGGTGGCATTTATAGCCATCCTGGGGTGCACATGGCTCATGGGCTGAAGGTTGGACACCCCTGAAAGTAAGGCTGAAGAATTCAGTCCAAGATGATGCAGTAGGTATAAGCCACATTCACCTCCCCCCATGACCACATAAAATTACAACTAAATTATAAAACAGTCAACCTGGACAAACATTTGAAAATTAGCTGAACAGAAGTCTTATAAATAAGCACATACAGAAGAAGCCCCATCAAGACTGGTAGGAGGGGTACAGATGCAAAACAGGCTGGCCCTGCACCCGCATGTGGTAGTTGAAAATCCAGAGGGATACCTCAGCTGCAGAGATTGCCCCCGAGGAGTGAGGGGTCTCAGTCCCATCCTTGTCTCCACAACCAAGAGCACCAGTGCCAGGAATAGAAACCCACATAACATCTGGCTGTTAAACATCACCAGGGACTACTCCTGCCTTGAGGAGAAAGAAGGAGGCTGGAGACCCAGGCATCCACTTAAAGGGCCAGGAGACAAACTCTTACTAGCAGGCACTCACCCTGGGCTCTAGCAAAGGGACAATAGCTCAGAGGGTGCCAGAGTCATACAGGGAGAGACTGAGGTGTGTAAGTTTGGGGAGAGGGCTGGAGGGACAGTTGCTGAGGTCCCTCTGCTGAGTGCCTCTCTCACAGGGCTCATGAATGCCACCTTTCCTGGGTTGAGCACCTCTCCCCAAGAGATGCCATTAGTTTGGGGAATTACACAAGCCCCACCCTGACAACTCCCAGAAACCCCACCCCACCCAACTATAAGCTTTGCCAGTGGCAACCAGCCTGGGCTCACGTTGCAGTCTTTCTTTAAAAGACTCGCAAGGAATTCCAGGCAAGCCCAGCAGGAGCCAGTGAAATGCAGGGAGTAAGTGAGTTGTGTGGCCATGAGGCACATAAAACACTAGGAAAATTCCCTGGCAAATGAAATAAGGAAATTGAGACAAATGCTTGAACAAATAGCCAGAATAGCTGAGCAATTAACAACCAGCTAATATATCACAAGACCTAATCCCCCCAACCAAAGATTCCTAAAAGCAGATGGAGGAAATTGAGACAAATGGCCAAACAACAGCTGGAACAGCTGAGCAATTAACAATGACCAGCTAATAAATCACAAGACCACCTCCCAAACAGAAGGCAAAGTCAAAACTTGGCACCACAAAGGGTAAAGACAACCTCCTCACCTTCAAAAACACATAAAATCCAAAAAAACCTCATTGACTGCTTGTGCAAACTCACTCTTGAGTTGGCCTGGTCCCCTTAGATGTGTACTTTTTTGCTTCTTTCACATTGCCACTTTGCCCTAGGGTCTTTCTTTTTTCCTTACTAGAATAAAAGTTACTCTCACTTTCACCTAGATGTGTGTCTTAAATTTTTCCTGCATGAATCAAGAACCTGGAGGTCACCTGACCAACAAAAGGTCCCAGACTGTGCTGGGGTAGGGCCAGCTGACAGCCCAGAAGCAGTCTGGTAACAGATTTAGGGCAGAGGCATCTTCCTGGATGACCAGCAGGCCCCACCTTTCATGTGCCAAGCCCTCCCTCCACACAGCCAAACCTTAATTGCTGGAGACTCAAATGGAACTAACTCTCTGAGTTCCCACCCATTGCAAAACTCCACAGGCCCCAAGCAGGTGGTAGCTGGCCAAGGTGTACCCTGAGACATTTGCTGAGAGACCTCAGACTCAGCACTGGCACCAAGTTTGAATCTCTCTTAACATGGTGAACACCACTCACTCCACTCAGGTGACTCCCTAAGAACCGGGTCATGAAACTTGCATACCACCTGAGGCTTCTTCAGTGGCTAACAGCTAATGGATGAGGTGCCTTGGTCCTTTGCTGACCTGCCTCAGGCCCCAGTGCTGGTAGCAGCTGGCCTCAGTAAGCAGCTTGGCTCCTCTCATAGGCACACAGGCCCAGCACAGGCAGCCAAGACTGTGGATGGCTTTGTAGCTCCTAATGGGTAGCCCAGAGCTGGTCAGTCATCTGACATTGACTTGAAATGGAGTCCTTCCCAAGAGGCCCCATAACCAACACACCCAGAGGCTGACTTCAGAGCATGTCAAAGCATGACCTGATTAGTTCCACAAGTGGGACACCCTAAGGGAGATCTCAACAGGCACCAGACACTGCTGGGGCAAATTCGGTTTCATGAGACCAGCCCCTGAAGAGCAGCTCATAATCTGTGGTTATGGCCTATCCTGACAGCTGCCAGAATGTCCAAGGGTTATCCACACACACAGATGGGCCAACAGCAATCAAATCTCAGCTACAACAGAAGGGCACAAAAAAACCACACAGAAAATACTCCTAAAAAGAAAAAGAAAAGAAACACTTCTACAACACCTGGCTCAGGGATCAGGAAGACTGAGCCAGTAGGCCCCACAGGACACAAACTGCATTAAACTACCTTACCAAGCCTGGGAGTCATAGCAGATCTACCTAATACATAGAAACAAATACATAGAGGCAACCAAAGTGGAGAGACAATGAAACATATCCAAAATGAAAGAGCAGGAGAAATCTCTAGAAAAAGAATTAAAATGGAAGCAAGCAAACTACCAGATACAATGTTCAAAACAATGGTTATAACGATGCTCAAGGAACTTAGTGACAACTTAAACATGAAAAAGGACATAATTAACCATATAAAAGAACCAGTCAGGGCTTTTGAAGATGGCGGCGCAGTAGGCAGGAGCATATTTCACTTCCCCCTACATACCGGAGAAAATCCTGGCCAATTTACATCGTAACACAGCAAACAGCCATCAGAAACACAGCATATTTGAAATCAGGAGATCAAAAATTGTAGTGGACACTGAAAAACCAGATGGTAAGGAGAGTACTTCAGAACAATAAGAGCCCAAGGGGCAGTGCGGGCACCAGGGCCGGGTTTGAGGCCCAGGCTGGCTCTCGCCAGGCTCGCCACAAGATTAGGGAGGGAGCTGGGCCAACCGCTCCCTCCCCAGCCAAACAAAGTTTTAGCTGCACTGGGATAAACCCAGTTGCTTGAAATCTCACAGAGAGGAGTTGGGGTCTCAGTGGCAGACAAGCTGGGGGTGTGAACACCCACGCATATCCCAGGGAAGGACTGCATACCGGAGCTCGCCTGATTGTTGGCGGCCGGCGCCATTGGGACAGCCACACACCTCAGCTCCCGGGACCTTTGACTCCCAGCACCTGCAGGACAGCTGCAAGCCTGAGTTCGTGGGACCTTCGGTTCCCAGCGCCATTGGGACAGCCGCACGCTTGACCTCACCTGCCATTGGGGATGATTGCACGAGGATTGGCGCCCGTGTGTGACCGCAGGTGGCTTCGAGATCATAGGCACCTGGGTGCAACTGGGATAGGCACACGCTTCCTCAGAACGTACACCTGAGGCCCTGGGCAGAGAGGCCCAGGGCTAGCTCTAAGGACAGTAGCACAAAGATAGCTGAGCAGTGAACAGGGAGAAAAGTGATACTGTCACCCCTAGGCCATTGCAGCAAGCAAGACCAGAAACACCAGCTCAGCAAGATTGAAAACAGCAAGAGTGGTTGGGTTTTTTTATTTTATTTTATTCTTTATTTTTTCTTGTTGCTTTTTTCTTTTTTCTTTTTAAATTTTATTTTTTTCTATTATTTTTATCTTTTTTTTACCCCTCAACGACCTTTGCTTCGTGTATCTTCTTTCTTGCCTCATTCCTTCTTCCTTTCTTTCCAATTTTATCTCTTCTTCCTTCCTCTTTTTTTCTTTTCTTTTTCTTTCTTCTTTCTTCTCTTTCCATTTTTCCTCTTTTCTCTTTTTAAATACCCACAAGTAAGATAAAAACAAAACAAAACAACAACAACAAAACCAACCCTGGAACTGTGAAAAAAACAGAGATGGTCCCAAGGAGAGGGCATTTCAACAGATAAGACAGTGGAACCTGTGAACACCAGGATACCTGAAGCAGACAGCACCACTGAATCTCACAGGTATTCTACCACAGAAGTTCACACCATAAACCCAGGGAGCCAGAACAGACCAATTAAAGAAGCTAAGGCTAATAAGAAGAACCTCAAAAACAATGGGAAGACAAAGAAATAATCCCCAAATGAAAGGAAAGGAGGAAGCCCAGGAAGAATACTAAATGAAACAGAGGCAGCTCAACTGTCAGATTTTGAGTTCAAAACAATGGTTGTCAGGAAGCTCCATGAGCTCTCAATGAGCTACCAGAAACTACAGGGAAGCTATGATGAACTCACTGCAAACTATATCAACATGAAAAAGGAAATAGAAACTATCAACAAGGGCCAAGAGGAAATGAAGAGTACAATTTCTGAACTGAAGAACACAGTGGAAGGAATGAAAAGCAGAATTGATGAAACAGAAGATCGGATTAGTGAGTTGGAGGATCAAGTAGAAAAAAACACCCAGAAAGAGCAAGAAAAGGAAAAGAGGCTCAGAAAGAATGAAGAGGGATTAAGAGAAATGCAAGACAATATGAAATGTAATAATATCTGTATAATAGGGATACCAGAAGGAGAAGAAGAAGAGTAAGGGATAGAAAACCTATTTGAAAAAGTAATGATGGAAAACTTCCCTAATTTGATGAGACAAAAAGTCACACAAATCCAGGAATCTCAGAGAGTCCCAATGAAGAGGAACCCAAAGAGGCCCACTTCAAGACACATCATAATTAAAATGGCAAAATTCCAAGACAAAGAGAGAATCGTAAAGGCAGCAAGGGAGAAAAAGGAAGTAACATACAAGGGAGCCCCGAATAGATTAGCATCTGACTTCTCAATGGAAACGCTCCAAGTTAGAAGAGAATGGCAAGAAATATTACAAGTAATGAGAACCAAAGGCCTGTAACCAAGACTATATTACCCAGCAAGGCTTTTAATCAAGATAGAAGGCCAAATAAGGACCTTCCCAGACAAAAGAAGTCTAAAAGAATACACCTCTACCAAACCAGTTCTGCAAGAGATGCCGAAGGGACTGTTTTAAGGAAAGGAAGGAAAAGGGGGAGAGAGAGAGAGAGGAACATAGGTATAAAAATGGCAATGAATCAGTACCTATCAATAATAACCTTAAATGTAAATGGATTAAATGCTCCAATCAAAAGGCATAGAATAGCTGAATGGATAAGAAAGCATGACCCACATATGCTGCCTACAAGAGACCCACCTCAGGACAAAAGACCTACAGACTCAAAGTGAAGAGCTGGAAACAAATTTTCCAAGCAAATGGACAGGAAAAAAAAGCCAGGGTAGCAATACTCATATCAGACAAAATAGGCTTCAAAAGACGAGCCATAAAGAGAGACCCAGAAGGTCACTTCATAATACTCAAGGGAAGAATCCAGCAAGAACACATAAGCATTGTAAATATATATGCACCCAACATAGGAGCACCTAAATACATAAAAAAAAAAAATCTTAGAGGACTTCAAGAAAGATGTTGACAGCAACACAATTATAGTAGGGGATTTTAACACCCCATTGTCAAAAATGGACAGATCTTCCAAACAAAAAATCAACAAAGATATTGTGGCATTGAACAACATTCTGGATGAAATGGGCTTAACTGATATATATAGAGCCCTTCATCCCAAAGAAAGTAAATACACATTCTTTTCTAATGCACATGGAACATTTTCAAAGATAGACCACATGATAGGACACAAAACAAGCCTCAACAAATTCAAGAAAATTGAAATCATACCAAGCATTTTCTCTGACCACAAGGGACTGAAACTAGAAACCAACCCCGAGGGGAAAAATCCAAAATCCTCAAAATCATGGAGATTGAATAGCATGCTATTAAACAATGAGTGGGTCAAGAATGAAATTAGGGAAGAAATCAAAAAGTTTCTGGAAACAAATGAAAATGAACTCACAATGACCCAAAACTTATGGGACACAGTGAAGGCAGTCCTCAGAGGAAAGTTCATAGAAATACAGGACTACCTAAAAAAGATAGAAACATTTCAAACAAACAACTTAACCCTACACCTACAAGAACTTGAGGAACAACAATAAAGACAGCTCAGAGCAAGTAGAAGGAAGGAAATAACCAAGATCAGAGCAGAATTAAATGACATAGAGACTAAAAGCACAATTCTAAGGATCAATGAATCCAGGAGCTGGTTCTTTGAAAAGATAAACAAAATTGACAAGCCTTTAAGCAGGCTCATCAAGAAAAAAAGAGAGAGGACCCAAATAAACACAATCAGAAATGAAAGAGGA
>PVKU01011253.1:0-44929 GCA_004027475.1 Anoura caudifer | reverse complement strand
AAGCTGAGTTGGGGAGAGCTTGCTGGGCTGGAGAAGAGAACCTTTTTGGGCAGGGACGGAGAGGACAGAGGCGTAGTTCATACTCACAGTTTGCCAGGCTGTAGCCATGGAAGCCATCCATCCCATGGTCCTTCAGCTTGCGGGCCAGCTCACACTTGGAGAAGATTTTGGCATTGTAAGCTGCAAAGAAGCAGCTGAGTAGGGAGATGATCAGAACTGACCTCATATTTTGCAGCTGGTGGAACCCACAGACTGGTATGTCCAGGATGTTGTTTTCTCTTATACTCTTTGGGCACAAGGTGTCTCTGCGTGGGCAGTTGTGCTGGCATCCGTGCTGGCATCCGTGCCAGGAAGAAGGACTTGGCTGCCCAAGGCTAATTCCCCAAACGGCATTGTGAATTTCAGGGAAGGGGATGTAACTAAGAATGGTACCAGGAATAATGTCTGCGGTGGGGGGCAATCCTAGATTTGGACAAATGCATGGAAAGGGGGGGATGGTCAGAGAAGGAAGTTGGTGGGAGAAAGAAGTGTGCTTTTCAAGGCTTGTTCTTTGCTGGAATGTCCCCAGAGGGGGTTGTCCTTATATGCTCTGCTGAACTTAGGCTCATTATCTGTGTTTGGCTAAAGGTATTGTCCCTCTTGATCAGGTGGGAGATCCATGATGGCCATCACTGAGTTTGGAGGGATTGAGGCTCTTGGCATCTGCAATCAGTAAACCATTGTTTGAACAGAAGACCACTACAGATTAAGTTAATAATTTCTCTACACTTGAAAGAAGTCATTAGATCTAAACACCCAACTATACTTGAATTCTCGTTAATATCTGTATTTACTTACATGTATGTATGTATTATATATATATAGTGTGCATGTGTGTATTCACTTATTATCAGTAAATTGTTCATAAGGTTATGGAGGCTGAGAAGTCCAGATCCAGAAAAGCCAATGTTATAAGTTCTAGTACAAGTCTGAGTCTGTGACAAGGAGAGTTGATGGTGTAATTTCCAGTCTGAGACAGAGTCTGCAGGCAAGGAAAGACCAACATCTCAGCCTTTTATTCTATTTAGGCCTTCAACAGATTGGCTGGCTGAGCCTAGAGATCACTGTTTTAGTCACTACCCAGAGTACTTCTAATATCCTTCTCCATGTCCCTAAAGATTACCACCATGTTCCCACCCCAACTATTGATTTCTAACCACTTTTGCTTGTTTGACAAGAGTTTGTTCATCTCTTGTTCATTTGCAGGCTAGGTTACCTATATTCTTAAATATAGGGTCTGGAGCTAAATGAAAATTATGTCAAAATCTCTATGATTCCTGATAATTTGGAGGTTTTGGGGAGAAAGTGAAATAAATTCGTCCAATATAAAAGAAATTTTAAGAAGATCTGAAATGACTTTGGGAGGGTGCAGGTAAATGGCCAAAAAGAGAAATCACACAATTCATGTTTATTAGTAGATGGCTTTTAGTTCCTTGATCCATCCTTTTATCCCAGGGATAATTTCCACTTGATCATGATGTATGATCTTTTTAATATACTGTTTTACTAGTACTTTGTTGAGCATATTACATCTATATTTATTAAGCATATTGGCCTATAGTTTTCTTCTCTTGTAGTAGTTGTATCTGGGTCTGCTCTCAGGGTAATGCTGGCCTTATAAAAAGAGTTTGGGACTTCTGGCCAATATGGAGGTGTAGGTGTACACACTGTGCCTCCTCGCATAACCAAAATAAGGACAACAAAAAGTTAGAAACAAAAAAAAATCCCAACCAGAACCGACAGAAAATTGAACTGTACAGGAGTCCAACAACGAAGGAGTTAAAATAGACATATTCATCCAGACTGAGAAACCAGGCAAAACTGGGGAGCGAGACAGACCATGCAACCCAGGGCCCAGTACAGGGAAATAAAGCCTCAAACAATGATTGAAAACACTTGTGGGGGTTGAGGCAGTGAGAGAGACTCCCAGCCTCACAGGAGAGTTCATTGGAGAGACCCACAGGGTCCTAGAACATACAGAATCCCACCCACCCAGGAATCTGCACCAGACAGGCCCAATTTGCTTGTGGGAAGGGTGGAAGGGACTGAAATCTGAGAGAGAGAGCAGATCTAGTGGCATTGTTCCCTCTCTGACTCCTCCCCCACATACAGCATCACAACCCAGCGACTGGGTTGCCCCGCCCTGGTGAACAGCTAAGGCTCTGACCCTTATACATAACAGGCACAACACGAGAAAAAAAAAAATGGCCCAAATGGAAGAACAGATCAAAGCCCCTGAGCAAATATGTCTAAGTGATGAAGAGATAGCCAACCTATCAGATGCATGGTTCAAAGCCCTGGTGATCAGGATGCTCACAGAATTGGTTGATTGTGGTCACAAATTAGATGAACAAATGAAGGCTACAATAAGTGAAATGAAGGAAAATGCACAGGGAACCAATAGTGATGGGAGGAAAACTGGGACTCAAATCAATGGAGTGGACCAGAAGGAAGAAAGAAACAATCAAACAGAAAAGAATGAAGGAAAAAGGATTCAAAAAAATGAGGAGAGGCTTAGGAACCTCCAGGACATCTTTAAATGTCCCAACATCCAAATTATAGGGGTACCAGAAGGGGAAGAGGAAGAGCAACAAGTGGAAAAGTTATTTGAACAAATAATAAAAGAGAACTTCCCCAATCTGGCAAAGGAAATAGACTTCCAGGAAGTCCAGGAAGCTCAGAGAGTCCCAAAGAAGGTGGACCCAAAGAGGAACACACCAAGGCACATCATAATTACATTACCCATGATTAAAGATAAGGAGAGATTCTTAAAAGCCGCAAGAGAAAAGGAGACAATTACCTATAAATGAGTTTCCATCATACTATCAGCTGATTTCTCAAAAGAGACCTTACAGGCAAGAAGGGGCTGGAAAGAAGTATTCCAAGTCCTGAAAGGCAAGGACCTACATCCAAGATTGCTCTATTCAGCAAAGCTTTCATTTAGAATGGAAAGGCAGATAAAGTCCTTCCCAAATGAGATGAAATTAAAGGAGTTCATCATCACCAAGCCCTTATTATATGAAATGTTAAAGGGACTTACCTAAGAAGAGGAAGATAAAAAATATGAACAGTAAAATGAAAGCAAAGTCACAGTTATTAACAAACACACCTAAAACAAAAGCAACAGCAAACTAAGCGAACAGCTAGAACAGGAACAGAAACAAAGAAATGGAGATCACATGGAGGGTTAGCAACAGGGGAGTGGGAGGAGGAGAGAGGGGGAAAAGGTACAGAGAGTAAGTAGCATAGATGGTGGGTAGAAAATAGGGGGCGGGCAAGAATAGTGTGGGAAATGTAGAAGCTAAAGAACTTATGACACATGGACATGAACTAAAGGGGGGGAATGTGGATGGGAGGGGGTGTGCAGGGTGGAGCGGAATGAAGGTGGGATAATGGGACAACTGTAATAACATAATCAATAAAATATATTTAAAAATTTTGGGGGAAGATTTCTTCCTCTTTAGTTTAGGAAGAGTTTGTAAAGAATTGACATTCACTCTTCTTTGAATGACTGGTAGAATTTTCTTTGAATACATCTGGTCCTGGGGTTTTTTTTCTTGGGAGGTTTTTGGTTAATGATGAAATCTTTTTGCTTGTTATTGGTGTGTTCAGATTTTCTTTTTTTTTTTTTACCACTCAGATTTGGTAGTTATGGGTTTCTAGAAATTTATTTGTTTCTTCTAGGTTGTCCAATTGCTCTGTATAATTATTCATAGTAGTCTCTGATGACCCTTTATTTTTGTGGTATCAGTTTAATATCTCTTTCATTTATAATTTTATTTATTTTAGTTTTCTCTCTCTTTTCTAGCTAAAGGTTTGTCAATTTTATCTTTAAATCCCCCAGCTCTTAGTTTAGTTGCTCTCTTCTATTGTCTTTTTAAAATATATTTTATTGATTATGCTATTACAGTTGTCCCATTCCCCCCCCCCTTTATTCCCTCTGCCTTGCACACACCCTCCCATCTGCATTCCCCTACCCCTAAGTTCATGTCCATGGGTCATATGTATAAGTTCTTTGGCTTTTACATTTCCTATACTATTCTTAACCTCCCCCTGTCTATTTTGTACCTACCAATTGTGCTTGTTCCTTGTACGTTTCCCCCCATTCTCACCCCTTCCCCTCCCTGTTGATAACCCTTTCATGTGATCTACATTTCTGTGATTCTGTTCCTGTTCCAGTTGTTTGCCTAGCTTGTTTATATATATATTCAGTTGTTGGTAGTTGTGAGTTTGTTGTCATTTTACTGTTCATAGTTTTGATCTTCTTTTTCTTAGATAAGTCCGTTTAACATTTCATGTAATAAGGGCTTGGTGATGATGAACTCCTTTAATTTCATCTTATTTGGGAAGCACTTTATCTGCCTTTCCATTGTAAATGATAGCTTTGTTGGATAGAGTAATCTTGTATATAGTTCATTGCCTTTCATGACTTCAAATACTTCTTTCCAGCCCTTTCTTTCCTGTAAGTTCTCTTTTGAGAAATCTGCTGATAGTATGATGGGAACTCATTTATAGGTAACTGTCTCCTTTTGTCTTGCTGCTTTTAAGATTCTCTCCTTATCTTTAATCATGGGTAATGTAATTATGATGTGCCTTGGTGTGTGCTTCCTTGGGTCCACCTTCTTTGGGACTCTCTGAGCTTCCTGGACATCCTGGAAGTCTATTTCCTTTGCCAGATTGGGGAAGTTCTCCTTTATTATTTGTTCAAATAACTTTTCCACTTGTTGCTCTTCCTCTTCCCCTTCTGGTACCCCTATAATTCGGATGTTGGGACATTTAAAGATGTCCTGGAGGTTCCTAAGCCTGTCCTATTTTTTTTAATTTTAGTTTTTTTATTCTGCTCCAGTTGAATATTTATTTCTTCCTTCTGTTCCAGATCATTGATTTGAATCTTGGTTTCCTTCCCTTCACTGTTGGTTCCCTGTACATTTTTCTTTATTTCACTTTTCATAGCCTTCACTTTTTCCTCTATTTTGTGACCATACTCAACCATTTCTGTAAGCATCTTGACTACCAGTGTTTTGAACCGTGCATCTGATAGTTTGGCTATCTCTTCATTGCTTGGTTCTATTTTTGGAGCTTTGATCTGTTCTTTCATTTGGGTCACATTTTTTTCATCTTTGTGCACCTGCTATTTAGTAAGGGGCTAAATATAGTGGTGCTATATGTGGGGGAGGAGTTGAAGAGAGAACAATTCTGCTTGTCAGCTCTCAGCTGGCTTTCAGTCACTTCCCCTCCTACGCACAAGCAAATTGGATCCTTCTAGTGCTGATTTCTGGGTGGATGGGTTTGTGTGTGTATATTCTTGGACCCTATGGGTCTCTCCAATGAGCTCTCCTGTGAGGTTGGGAGTTTCTCCTGCTGCCACAGCCCCTATAGGTTTTTATAGCAGATGTTTCAAGGCTTTAGTTTCCCATGCTGGAACCCTGGGTTGAGTGGTCTGTCTCACTCCCCAGTTTTTGCTCTCGGTTTATCTGCATGCAAATAAACCGAGGCAAATAAACCTGGTTGGCCAGCAGCTGCTTTTCTCACCAGGTCCTCAAGCTGCCACCTTGCTGCATGTCCTCTCCAGCCCACCTGCCCATCTCTGCCCCTCCTATTAGCCTGAATGAATGTTTCTTCTTTAACTTCTCAGTTGTCAGACTTCCATACAGTTTGGTTTTCTGGCAGTTCTGGTTATTTTTTGCTTTTAAATTTGTTGTTGTCCTTCTTTTGGCTGTGTGAGGAGGCAAAGTATATCTACTTACCTCCATCTTGGCTGGAAGTCCTTTTATGTGTGGTTTTAAGTTTCAAACAAATGGCCTAGTAGTATATGTATTATTCTGCACCTTGAAGCATTTTTCATTCAAAGTGTTTACTGGTTTTATTTTCCCTGAAAAATGCTCTATTGATTCTATTTGGTCCCAAGCATGGGAGAGGGCTCCAGGGTGGTTAAAAGGATGCTTAGCAGTTTCAGGGAGAGGCTCAGGCAGAAGCCAGACACCACAGGGATGCAGAGGGGCCCCTCAAAGTTCTCTTTGTAGCCTAGTTCTCAACTAGGCTCCAAAGGCTCCTAGTTGTGCTTGAGGGTGAGCCTTTCAAAGAGACACTCTCCTAACCCAGCCTGGGGGCCTGCCAGCCTGCAGAGGTTAGCCAGATGGCCACTCATCTTCTTGATGAGTTTTACCTCTTCATCCAGGAACTGGTTCTCCAGGAAGTCACTGAGATAATTTTAAATAATTTGCTTCCTTGAATAAAAAAATCCTGCCTGGGGAAATATTCACCTCCATAAAATTGATTCTTGTATCTTAATATCAACTCACTGCTATAAGCATCAAGATTGACTGGAGAGGTCCTGGCTGCTGTGGCTCAGTTGGTTGGAGCGCCATCCTATAACCAAAGGGTTGTGGATTTTATTTCCAGTCTGAGTACATACTTAGGCTGTGGGTTTTATTCCTGATTAGGGTCTGTAAGATCCACTCTGGGCACCGACAGGAGACAACCGTCAGTTCTCTCACATTGATGTTTCTCTCTCTTCCTCTCTGCAAAAAAAGAAGAAGGAGGAGACAGAGAGGAAGAAGGAGAGGGAAAGGGAGAAGGAGAAAGAGAAGGATGAGGATTTAAGAAATAAAAATAGACATTTTATAAGTTGAGAATGAAAAATCTAGTAAGATTTGCATATAAATTTTATTGCCTTTTAGTAATTTCATACATATCAATTCATTTCCACTAATATTGAAATGTAAAATTCATTTTAGTATATTTTAAAATAATTTGTGTGTGTGTTTTTAAAGATTTTATTTATTTATTTTTAGAGAGAGGAGAAGGGAGGGAGAAAGGGAGAGAAACATCAACGTGTAAGAGATACATTGATGGGTTGCCTCTCCATGCTCCCCAACTGGGGACTGAACCTGCAACCCAGGCACATGCCCTGGTGAGGAACTGAACCTGTGACCTTTCACTTTGCGGAGCAACACCCAAGCAACTGAACCACAGCTGTCAGGGCAAAATAATTTGTGCATTTTGATTTACATTTGTGTATTTGCATTTTTTATTGATACTATTTTTTGATACTATTCTTAATATGAAAGTAAATCATAAAAGCAGTTATAGAAGTAGTAATGCAATACAACAATTTAAAATAATTCTATGCAAATTGAGAGCAGTCCTTTGGTGTGGTTATAGAATGTGAATCAATTGTACTAAGTTACTTTGCAAGGATGTTTGTATAAGCAACCAAAATGGAAACTGCCAATAGAGAGCACCCCCTCTCCAAATTTTATTTCCTTTAAATAACTCTATAATTTAATTAAGAATTTGTCTGACATTTTGGTTTCAAGTTCAAGATTTAGCTTTATTCATCTGGTGATAATTTACCTGAATTATGGGAGGAAGTAGAACAAGGGGAGGATGTTAACTATAAGAAGAAATGATCAATATTATTGTGGCCTTTAGGATGTTCTTCCAGGTGGTTACCCTTGACTGTATCTATAAACAGTATGTACAAACTATACTTTAGGCTAGCTACTGACAGATGTGTTTTGAAGCAGATGCTTCTGATTTCTTAATCTCTAGCAGCCATCCAAGAAAGATAGTGGTTTGAGAAACCTTGATTTTTGCCATAGCATCTGAGACAATGAACATAGCTTTCTAGTATATTTCTGAAAAATCCAGTGTGTTGTAAATGCCTCTCCATTACCTAGATGAACATCTCAGCTTGCAAGCCGAGCGCCTTAACTAAGCCTCTCTGGAAAGGGAGATTTTAGCAAGAGCTTTTCTCCTTTAGCTGTGTACATGTCTTTCCACACTTTCCCTCTTCTCATGCTGTGATCATTGCTGTTCTTGTTTGGTCTTTTTCCAAGAATCTGCACCTTTCTCTGAATGTTTGTAACTGTTCCCATTAGACATCTATCTTCTTTTTCTGATGATCCCAGTTACACTATTTTACAAACATTTCTAGGAAAATAATGGTTCTCATTGTCTGAGGCACATTTATTTTCTTTTCTGCATTTAGCTGTGATTTCTGACCTGAATACAGCTTTTTATTGCTTATAGGGAAGGGAATAGATACAACCAAGATATAGGCAAGCAATCTACTGCCATAACATCCTCCTTCCTAGAACCAGCCTTGTAAGAAACAAAGGTATAAATAAAGCCAAATAGGAAACAGGACCATGCTTGGGACGCTCTCTGGATGCAGAACAAATAACACCTTTATGGACTAGAGATTAGGAAAGGGGAAGGAAAAGTGGGGTGAAATTACGGAAGGAAATTGGCAGGCTCCGTGGTTCTGTGTGGCGCAGCCAGCTTCTCTTCATCCTTTTCCCAGAAATAGGGCTTGGTGCCACGGCTCCTGAGGTGTTATTCACAAATAAAAGGAGGTGAAGCTGTGTGGTGCCCCCATTTCAGATTCTTGGGTGAAGCCAACATGATGTCCTTCACCGTCTCTCTGTTCCTGGTGAGCACTCTATTATTCCCTGCCCTCCAGGCCAAGCAATTTACAAAATGTGAGCTGTCCCAGGTGCTGAAAGACATGGATGGCTATGGAGGCATCACTTTACCTGAATGTGAGTTTTCTGCTGCCTTGCTTCATCCCATTCTTCATCCGCTTCTCTCCTCCACCCTCTTCCTTCTGCTTTTGTGTCCACTTCATTGGATTATCTAATAATCCTCTTACCTACTCTGTTTATCTGTTTACTCTTTTTCATTAATTTTATTGATTATGCTATTGTAGTTGTCCCAATTATTTTCCATTTGCCCCCCTCCACCTGGTACCCCATTCCCTCCAGCAATCCCCCCTGTAATTCATGTCCATGGGTCATGCATTTAAGTTCTTTGGCTACTCCATTACCTATACTGTTCTCATCATCCCCCTGTCTATTTTGTACCTACCAATTTGTGCTTCTTAATCCCTGCAAATTTACCCCCATTTTTCCTGTTACCCCTCCCAACCGATAATCCTCCTAATGATCTTCATATCTATGATTCTGTTCCTTTTCTGTTTGTTTGCTTAGTTTGTTATTTGGATTCAATTATTGATAGTTGTGAATTTATTGCCATTTTAGTGTTCATCATTGTGATCTTTTTCTTTTCCTATATAATTCCCTTTAGCATTTTTTATAATAATGGCTTGTTGATGATGAACTCCTTTAGTTTAACCTTGTCTGGGAAGCACTTTCTTTGCCCCTCAATTCTCAAAGCTAGCTTTGCTGGATAGAGTAATGTAGATTGCAGGTCCTTGCTTTTCATCACTTTGAGCACTTCTTGCCAGTCTCTTCTAGTCTGCAGAGTTTCTTTTGAGAAATCAGCTGGCAGTCTTATGAGAACCCCTCTGTAAGTAACTCTCTGCTTTTCTCTTGATGCTTTTAAGATTTTCTCTTTGTCTTTAACCTTTGGCATTTTAATTATGATGTGTCTTGGTATGTTCCTCTTTGGGTCCATCTTGTTTGGGACTCTGTGTGCTTCCTGAACTTGTACATCTATTTCCTCCACCAAATTAGGGAAATTTTCTTTCATTATTTTTTCAAATAAGTTTTCAATTTCTTGCTCTTCCTCTTCTCCTTCTGACACCCCTATGAGTTAGATATAGGTACATATAATTTGTCGCAGATATTTTTAACCCTATCTTCATTTTTTAAAAAATTTTTTTCTTCCTGCGGTTCTGACTGAATGATTTTTCCTTCTTTGTGTTTCCAAATTGTTGATTTGATTCTCTGGTTCATCCTCTCCACTGTTGGTTCCTTGTAGATTTTTCTTTATTTCACTTAATGTAACCTTCATTTCTGCCTTTTTTTTATGCCAATGAAGTACACAATGAGTTCCTGGAGCATCCTGATGACCAGTGTTTTGAACTGTGCATCTGATAGGATGTAGGAAGTTGCTTATCTCCATTTCATTTAGTTCTTTATTTGGAGTTTTGTTCTGTTCTTTCATATGGGCCATATTTCTTTGTCTCCTCATTTTGGCAACTCCCTGTGTTTGTTTCTGTGTATTAGGTAGAGCTGCTTTGACTATCTGTCTTAGTGTATCTGCTAAGTTTTATGGTAGAGCCTTAGGTAATTGCCAAGGCGGGGCAACCTGTGCCACCACTCTGTTGCTCTGTGTGTGGGAGGGCTCACAGAGGGGATAATGCTGCTGCTTGGCCTCTGGAGTTTTGCCCAGGAGGAAGCTGTCTCCCCACTCACACTTCACTTTCTCCCTATATGCCACTGGTACCCCTCCAGCTCTTGCTCTGGTGCTGAATATCAGAGGGAGTGTGTCTGCATGAGTCCTAAGTTCATTGTGAGCCCTGTAAGGGGACACAGTTTCTTCTGCCATCGCTATCCCCATTGGTTTTTGCAGCCAGAAGTTATGGGGACTCATCTGCCTGGCACCTGGATCCTGGGCTGAGTGGTTTGGACTAGGGCTGGGATCCCTCAATTCCAAGGTATCCCTTCCATTTTTTATCTACCACATGTGGATATGGGACTGCCCATTCCATCTCCATGCCTTTCCATGTCTCCATTCCTCCTACTCATCTGGATGAATGTGACTTCTTTAAATCCTTGATTTTCAGACTTCCACACAACTCAATTTTCTGACAATTCTGGGTGAAATTTGTTTTGTAGCCTGGTTGTATTTTTTCCTATAGCTGGATGTGGAGGCAAGGCATGTTTATCTATGTCTTCATCTTAATGGGAAATCTATTTATTCTTCTAATACATTTATCTCCTATCTTTTCTTTTTCCCAATGTCATATCTTTTTGGAGCTTTTTTTATCTCATCAAAATATTCTGTGCTTTGCCATTTTTTGGGATTTGCTGGAGAGCCTTTTTCTCTCTAGGAACACAGGTGTTCATTTATGCTGCATCAGGCCATCTCTGTGACACCTTTCTCTCTTTCCCCAGGGATCTGCACCATATTTCATATGACTGCTTATGACACACAAACCATAGTCCATAACAATGGCAGAACAGAATATGGAGTCTTCCAGATCAATAATAAACTTTGGTGCAGGGACAAACATATACATCAGTCAAGGAACATCTGTAACATCTCTTGTGAGAGTGAGTAGCCTCTTGTACCCTGTTTCTCTGTTTTTCTGGAACCCACCCCCGGGATAATCTCTGGATTCATTGCCTTAGACTCCACATCAACTATGGGACTTGAATTGAGAGCACTGTGTAAGAGGCTACTAGAGTTTATTATGATCACCAAATCCCCAAACAGTCCCCTGAAGTTCATGGGTAGATAATCTGAGCTGTCTGGGAGTCTTGAAGTCTGATACCCTGCATTTTCAGAGTAAGTCCATTGCTGAAGTTGATAATTCCTCCAGAGATGCCTTTCACCTAGGGTGAGACATTACTGTGTTGGCTTTCTTATAGAGGAAAGCAACAGTTCAGAGAAGGACCAGACCTACTAGATCCTGGGAAGAGGAAAACTCATTACATTTCTGGGTAATACTTAGCTCTCTCATTTTGTTCCCTGCCAGAGTTTTTGGATGATGACCTTACTGATGACATGATGTGTGCCAAGAAGATCCTGGATAGTGAAGGAATTGACTACTGGTGAATTCTCATCCCATTTTCTATGTTTCCTTTCCCTTCCCTCCCTTCTTCTCATCCTTTTAGATCCAGCATCACTCCCCTCCTCTCTATCTTCTGGTCATTTAATCTAGAATATAGTCTCCAAATCACCACTCATTGAGCAGACTCAATTTTCCAAGTTTTAAGCCTCCCTCACTTCACTCCTGTTTGGCAATTGTCCTAATAAGGCTGAGACTCAGCCTCTTTTCACCTAGACTTGGACATCTAATTCTACTTGTATAGTCCCAGACCCTAAAGTGAACCCTTAGTACCACTGTACAACTTTTCTAGCCCTACAATTTTTTTTAAAGTTTTAAAAATGGATCCTACTCCACTAGTGCCTCGTTAGTCTAGGAATGTCTTTCTGCAATTTTCATCCATACTGTTCCACCTCAGCCCCCTGGGGATAAAGCTAAATGAAAGTTTGAGCTAAGATCCAGTCAGCCAACTTGCCCTGTCTCCTTTCCATTATCAGGTTGGCCCATAAACCACTCTGCTCTGAGAAGCTGGAACAGTGGCTCTGTGAGAAGTTGTGAGTGCCTGCTGGCTCTCCTTGTTGCTTTGGCTCTTTATTTGCTCCTGGAACTTCTCTTCCCCAAAGACACCTCAGTCTGCATCTTTCTACTCTCTTGAAGCTATTTTGCCTTTGAGGCCTGGGCCCTGTAGTAACACCATTGGACACTTGAGGACTATTCTCCAGGGATGCCTGACTGGTGCACTGAACTTTTCTCCCACACTCAGTGCCCCTGATGGCACCTTCACTACAACAATGGATTCTACCTCTGTTCTAAATAAAGGGCCTGATTTTGAGTAACTGGCTATACTTTCTTCCTGGAGGGAGAGGGAGGAAATGGGGTAAGTGGGTAGACACTGCAGCCATAGGTCATAGCCACCTTTCATCTTTACTGAAGAGGAAATAGGTTGAACTTGTAACAGAAAGATGGATTTATTTTCTGTACCAATTCATTCAACAAAATTTTATGGATCACCTAGCATATTCAAGGAACTGTAGAGGGGATCTAAAATTGGCTAAAAAGACTAGTAAGAGAGAGGAGATAAACATTAGTAAATAATTACATACAAGGAATAGTATCATAAACATCATGGGGAGGTTAGAAATATGCCCTGAACAAGAGTCCCAAAGAAGTTGGACCCAAGGAGGAACACACCAAGGCACATCATACTTACATTAGCCAGTATAAAAGAGGAGAGAATCTTAAAAGCAGCAAGACAAAAGGAGAGAATTAGCTACAAAGGAGTGCCCATAAAACTGTCAGCTGATTTTTCAAAAGATACCTTACAGGCAAGAAGGGGCTGGAAAGAAGTATTCCAAGTCCTGAAAGGCAAGGACCTACATCCAAGATTGCTCTATTCAGCAAAGCTGTCATTTAGAATGGAAGGGAAGATAAAGTGCTTCTCACATAAGGTCAAGTTAAAGGAGTTCATCATCACCAAGCCCTTATTATATGAAATGTTAAAGGGACTTATCTAAGAAAAAGGAGATAAAAAATAGGACAGTAAAAAGACAGCAAAGTCACAGTTATTAACAAACACACCTAAAACAAAAGCAACAGCAAACTAAGCGAACAGCTAGAACAGGAACAGAAACACAGAAATGGAGATCACATGGAGGGTTAGCAACAGGGGAGTGGGAGGAGGAGAGAGGGGGAAAAGGTACAGAGAGTAAGTAGCATAGATGGTGGGTAGAAAATAGACAGGGAGGGCAAGAATAGTGTGGGAAATGTAGAAGCTAAAGAACTTATGACACATGGACATGAACTAAAGGGGGGGGAATGTGGGTGGGAGGGGTGTGCAGGGTGGAGGGGAATGATGGGGGAGAAATGGGACAACTGTAATAGCATAATCAATAAAATATATTTAAAAAAAGAAATATGCCCTGAGCATCCACAAGAGGAAAGGCAATTTATATTTGAGTATGTGTGGGACAAAGGATCAAAGAAGAATTCATGAAAGGAGTGGCATTTGAGTTGGCTTTGAGTGGTGAGTGGGATTTTGACAGGTGGAGATGTGGGATGGGAAAAGACGCAAGGATAGGGCCTCCAAGAATCTCAAATGGCTGATTTGAGGGTTTGAGAGATTTCTTTAGTTGTGAATAAGGAATTATTCTTCACAAAGAGCTGTGAGAGGAACTCTCTCTGGAGACCAGAGATAAGAACAGAAGACCCTTGCAGTCAGCTTAGTAATTGAAGAATCTGGACACCTGGGGCCTTTTTGTTTGGACCGTGCTCTGTTACTCCTCCTTGCTGCTTCACTTGTTTTTTAAGGAGGATTTTCACAGAACTTTATTCCAATGATTATGAGGAGTGTGAAAGAAGGGAAATCTGGAGATTTGAGTCTGTTACCAAACAGCAATCGGGGTCCTGCTGCACGCCGCCACCCTCTAGGCAAAATTCCAGAGGCAAAGTTTTGGTGATGAAGGAAAGAAGTCTTTATTCAAAAGCTTCACAATTTTGGAATAACAGCTTTCCATATGCATTAGTCACTTAAACCTATCAATTAAGGCTAAACTCTAACACCTGAGGTCTCCTATAATTTCCCCCTGTTTTAATTATCTTATTTCTGTAAGGTTAGTTTATAAACTAAAACAACAGAAGATACAAAAGCTACACAATTTTGGAAGAATGGCAGGCTTCTGCCTCAGAGGTCGTCCCCTCTAGAACACCCAAAGAATAACCCTGCTACCATCTGTCAGACCAGCCCAACCCTAGGCTGTGTGCAGACTTTATTCCCATCCAAAATCCATCCAAAATGCCATCTGTTGGGAAATGCAGGCAGTTGCAGCATGATCATACAGGCCTCCTTGAGAAAGACAGCCTGAGAGTCCCAGAGCCAGCCCATCCAGGAGACTGAGAGCCCTTCTTTTATTTCAAATCTTCTAGCCTATAATTCTATGCACTCTGGAGTCATTCAGCTTCTCAAACAATCCCATCCTAGACAGTTTACCATTGCCTCCACCTATGGCTCCTCCCTACTTCTCCCCAGTGATCTGATCAGATCTCTCTGGGTCAAGTCTTAACGTTGGTTTCTGCTACTCATTGATGAGTCAAATCTGGGAAGGTCATCTCCATTCTTTGCACCTCAATTTCTTCTTCAAATGAGTGTTTTAATCTAGATGATTTTTCGGAGATCTCTTCCTGCTTTGACAATCCAGTATTCAAAAACTCCAATTTAATTTACCACATTTCTGAATTAGCTGAGTTATCTTCTAATTTCTGTCTTCTTCCTGTTTTCCTAAAATATCTAATATAGCTAATTATACTGCTCCCACCCGGTACGCCTGCTGGGGCTTTAGGCAATCTGACCTTACTCCTCTGGTCTAAGAGACTAGGAGCTCCCAAATGAGGCCCCTGGCCTATTTAGGGACTGATAGGGCCAGTCAAAGGGTAGAGAGACCATCGTTCAGGAAATAACTTGTATTCATCATATGATTTTAGTGTGAATTTAAACATAATGTGATGCATCTCCCAGGGGTATTGCATGCTATTCTCCTCTTAATTATGGGACAAAAGGCTTTCCCCAAAGTCTCCAGTGTTTTAGGACTAACCTCTGTGTATAGGTATATAGTCAGGATTGGATGTCCATTCCTCCCATTGAGCTCACACATCTACTTGTTAACTTATTATCCTGCCTTGGTTATACCCCCAGGGAGCCATATTCTCTGGAAAATAAAAGGGATCAGCTCCATTAAGTGGCCAGAGCAGAAACACAACTAAAGTTGAGGCTGTTTGGGGCTCAGCCTGATAGCCCTGGCCTTCATCCCACAGAGAGGATCAGGAAGCTTCACCTGTGGGTATAACATTTACCAGGCCATAATCTTCAGGGGCCTTTGCTGAAAGAAACTGACAATAAATTTGTTCAGAAGACTATAGCCTGTGGGTCAGAGGACCAAGGACAGAGATAAGCCAGGGAGCTGGCATGGAGGGAGTTTTGACTGATGTGGAGGTCTTGATCTTTGGGTAGAAACAGAAGGAAGCTGCTATTGTTTACTTCATTTTTACTTTTTATTGTCTTTTTTTTTTTCATTACTATTACTTGGTTCCCCTGACAATCATCACACTGTTGTCCATGTCCATGAATCCTTTTCCTTTTTGCTCCATCTTTCTACCCCCTAACCGCCCCCCCACACCCCCACTATAGCTGTCATCCTGCTCTCTATTTATGAGACTAACTGCTATTGTTTTCTTCCTAAGTTTCTTGGGAGCTGAATGGGAGGTGCGATGGTGGCTGAGCACTTCTGCTCTCTCCAACGTTTTCTCATTCCTACAGGCCTGCAATGTCTTGAACCAGGCAGGGAGCTGCAGAGGTCCAGGCTGAGGTGGGCTGTGGGGAGACTGAGGGCAGGGGCCATCACAGTGTGCACTGTCCACAGAGCTCTGTGTGAGGACTCTGGACAGTGTCCCAAAACATGGATTCTAGTTCTTTCTTTCTATCCCAGTTTTTCTTTCCTGCCTCTTTCTTTTGACATCTATATTGTTGTGAATGCAGGAATTTAACTGGATTAAATTAAAAATGTTCCTTTTAATAAGCTTTTTCTCTCACTCCCCCTTCTCTCTCACTCATTCATTCTTTTCACTTATCTAACACTAATTAAAAACCTATTAAGTGTGGCCCTGGCTGGTGTAGCTCAGTGGATTGAGCATGGGCCTGTGAATTGAAAGGTTGCTGGTTCACTTCCCAGTCAGGGCACATACCTGCCTTTCCCTCTTTTTCTCCTTTCCTTCTCCTGTGTCTAAAAATAAATAAATAAAATCTTAAAAAAAAAAAAAACGCTATTAAGTGACAGGACTATTCTAGACACTGGGGATACAAAAGCTATTAGATAGGGGCTTTGCTCTCAAGAATTACGTTAGGAAAGGATATTTCCAAACATGTTCCATTTTCTAGGATCATCTAAGAGAAAGGACTCATCAGACAGACTCATCAATCATTCCTTAATTTGTTAACAAATAGTTATTGAGGATTTGTCATATACTAGGCTTTACTTTATTATTTTTTAATTTACTTTTTACACCTATTATTATTACTTAACTTAAATTATATTTTATTGTTTATGTTACTACAGTTGTCCCAATTTTCCCCCTTTGCTTCCCTCCAACCAGATCCCCTCACTACTTCAGGCAATCCCCACACAGTTGTCCATATCCATGGCCATGCATACATATTCTTTGACTACTTTACCCCCCATGTTGTACTTTGCATCCCCATGATTATTCCTGTAACAACCCATTTGTACTTCTTTTTTAAAAATATATTTTATTCATTATGCGATTACAGTTGTCCCATTTTTTCCCTCCCCTTTATTCCCCTCTGCCCTGTACCCCACTTCCACCATATTTCCCAAACTTAGTTCATGTCCACGGGTCATATATTTAAGTTCCTTGGCTTTTCCATTTCCCGTACTATTCTTAACATTCCCCTGTCTATTTTGTACCTACACTTTATGTTTTTTATTCCCTGTACCTTTTCCCCCATTCTCCCCTCCCCATGATAACCTCCCGTGTAATCTCCACTTCTGTGATTCTGTTCCTGCTCTACATGTTCCCTTAGTTCATTTTTTTTTTTTTCAGGTTCAATTGTTGATAGTTGTGAGTTTGTTGTCATTTTACTGTTCATATTTTTTATCTTCTTTTTTAAATATATTTTATTGATTATGCTATTACAGTTGTCCCATTTCTCCCCATCATTCCCTCCACCCTGCACACCCCTCCCACCCATATACCCCCCTTTAGTTCATGTCCATGTGTCATAAGTTCTTTAGCTTCTACTTCTCCCACACTATTCTTGCCCTCCCCCTGTCTATTTTCTACCCACTGTCTATGCTACTTGTTCTCTGTACCTTTTCCCCCTCTCTCCTCCTCCCACTCCCCTGTTGCTAACCCTCCATGTGATCTCCCTTTCTGAGTTTCTGTTCCTGTTCTAGCTGTTTGCTTAGTTTGCTTTTGTTTTAGGTGTGGTTGTTAATATCTGTGAGTTTGCTGTCTTTTTACTGTTCATATTTTTTATCTTCTTTTTCTTAGATAAGTCCCTTTAACATTTCATCTAATAAGGGCTTTGTGATGATGAACTCCTTTAACTTTACCTTATCTGGGAAGCACTTTATCTCCCCTTCCATTCTAAATGACAGCTTTGCTGGATAGAGCAATCTTGGATGTAGGTCATTGCCTTTCATGACTTCAAATACTTCTTTCCAGCCTCTGTTTGCCTGCAAGGTTTCTTTTGAAATTTCAGCTGTTAGTCTTATGGGAACTCCTTTGTAGGTAACTGTCTCATTTTCTCTTTCTGCTTTTAAGATTCTCTCCTCTTAAATATTGGGTAATGTAATTATGATTTACCTTGGTGTGTGCTTTCTTGGGTCCAACTTCTTTGGCACTCTGAGTTTCCTGGACTATTTCCTTTGCCAGATTGGGGAGTTCTTCTTCATTATTCTTTCAAATAGGTTTCAATTTCTTGCTCTTCCTCTTCTCCTTCTGGCACCCTTATGATTTGGATGTTGGAACATTTAAAGTTGTCCTAGAGGTTCCTCAGCCTCTCCTAATTTTTTTTGAATTCTAGTTTCTTCATTCTGTTCCAGCTGAATGTTTATTTCTTCCCTCTGCTCCAAACCATTGATTTGAATCCTGGTTTCCTTCCTTTTATTGTTGGTTCCCTGTACATTTTCCTTTATTTAACTTTTCATAACCTTCACTTTTTCTTCTGTTTTGAGACCATGCTCAACCATTTCTCTGAGCATCCTGATTACCAGTGTTTTGAACTGTGAAAATCTCTTCATTGCTTAGTTGTATTTTTTTCTGGAGCTTTGATCTGTTCTTTCATTTGGGCCATATTTTTTTGTCTTGGTGTGCCTGTTACATAGTAAGGGGCAGAGCCTTAAGTATTTGCCAGGGCAGGGCACCCAGGTTGCTTGGCTGTGGCACTGTATGTGGGGGAGGGGTCCAAGAGGGAACAATGCTGCTTGCTCAGCTCTCCACTGGCTTTCAATCACTTCCTCCACTACCCACAAGCACATTGGGCTGTTCTGGTGCTGATTCCAGGGTGGGTGATTTTGTGTATCTTCTAGGATCCTGTGGTTCTCTTCAATGAACTCTCCTGTGAGCCTGGGAGTTTCTTCCACCACCTCAACCCCCCACAGATTCTTTAGTGAGAGGTTTTGAGACTTTATTTCCTGTGCTGGAACCCTGGGTGGCGTGGTTTGTCTTGCTCTCCAGTTGTTCCTCCCAGTTTATCTGCACACAAGTGTTGGACTTCCCACTCCACCAGCTTCTGCCTCTCCAGGTCTTCCAGCTGCTGCCTCGCCTAGTCCTCTAGCCATCAGTCCTCTCCACCCTGGATGTCTATCTCCACCCCTCCTACAGGTCTGGATGAATGCTTCTTCTTTAACTCCTTGGTTGTCAGATGTCCATACAGTTCAATTTTTGGGCAGTTCTGGTTATCTGTTGTTTTTAAATTTGTTGTTGTCCTTCTTTTGGTTGTGCAAGGAGGCAAACTGTAACTACCTATGCCTCCATTGGCTGGAAGTCCCAATTGCTACTTCTTAATTCCTTTACCTTTTTCTCCCATCACCCTAACACCCATTCCATCTGGCAACCATCAAAACATTCTCTGTATCTGTGATTCTGTTTGTGTTCTGCTTGTTCATTTATTTTGGTTTTTAGATTCAATTATTGATAGATATATATGTATTGCCATTTTATTGCTCATATTTTCATCTTCTTAAAGAAGACCCTTTAACATTTTATATAATACTGGTTTGGTGATGATAATCTCTTTAAGTTTCATCTTGTCTGGGAAACTTTTTTATTTGTCCTTTGACTCTAAATGATAGCTTGCTGGGTAGAGTAATCTTGGATGTAGGTCCTTGCCTTTCATCACCTTGAATATTTCTTGCCAGTCCCTGTAGCCTGCAAAGTTTCTTTTGAGAAATCAGCTGACAGTCTTATGGGAGCTCCCTTGTAAGTAGGTGTTTTCTCTTGCTGCATTTAAGATTCTCTTTTTGTCTTTTACCTTTGGTATTTTCTTTTCTTTTTTAAAAATATATTTTACTGATTATGCTATTACAGTTGCCCCATTTCCCCCCTTCATTCCCTTCCACCCTGCACACCCCCTCTCACACATATTCTCCCCCTTTAGTTCATGTCCATGTGTCATGAGTTCTTTAGCGTCTACTTTTCCCACACTATTCTTGCCCTCTTCCTGTCTATTTCCTACCCACCGTCTATGCTACTTATTCTCTGTACCTTTTCCCCCTCTCCTCCTCCCGCTCCCCTGTTGCTAACCTCCATGTGATCTCCATTTCTGTGTTTCTGTTCCTGTTCTATTTGTTTGCTTAGTTTGCTTTTGTTTTAGGTGTGGTTGTTAATAATTGTGAGTTCACTGTCATTTTACTATTCATGTTTTTTTATATTCCTTTTCTTAGATAAGTCCCTTTAACATTTCATATAATAAGGGCTTTGTGATGATGAATTCCTTTAACTTCACCTTATGTGAGAAGCACTTTATCTTCCCTTCCATTCTAAATGAAAGCTTTGCTGGATAGAGCAATCTTGGATGTAGGTCCTTGACTTTCATGACTTGGAATACTTCTTTCCAGCCCCTTCTTGCCTGTAAGGTCTCTTTTGAGAAATCCACTGACAGTCTGATGGGAACTCCTTTGTAGGTGACTGTCCCCTTATCCCTTGCTGCTTCTAGAATCCTCTCCTTCATTTTAATCTTGGCTAATGTAATTATGATGTGCCTTGGTGTGTTTCTGCTTGGGTCCAACTTCTTTGGGACTCTCTAAGCTTCCTGGGCTTCCTGGAAGTCTATTTCCTTTGCCAGATTGGGGAAGTTCTCTTTTATTATTTGTTCAAATAACTTTTCCACTTGTTGCTCTTCCTCTTCCCCTTCTGGTACCTCTATAATTCAGATGTTGGGACGTTTAAAGATGTCCTGGAGGTTCCTAAGTCTCTCCTTATTTTTTTGAATTCTTGTTTCTTCATTCTTTTCTGTTTGTTTGTTTCTTTCTTCATTCTGGTCCACTCCAATGATTTGAGTCCCAGTTTTCCTCCCATTACTATTGGTTCCCTGTGTGTTTTCCTTTATTTCATTTATTGTGGCCTTCATTTGTTCATCTAATTTGTGACCAAAATCAACCAATTCTGTGAGCATCCTGATCACCAGTGCTTTGAACTGTGCATCTGATAGGTTGGCTATCTCTTGGTCACTTAGATGAATTGGCTCTGGGGCTTTGATCTGTTCTCTCACTTGAGCCATTTTTTAAAAAATTTGGTCTGGTTGCGCCCGTTACGTATGAGGGGTGGAGCCTTAGGTGTTCACCAGGGCAGGGCAGCCCAGTTGCTGGGTTGTGATGCTGTATGTGGGGGCGGGGTCTGAGGGGGAACAATGGTGCTTGCTCTGCTCTCTCTGGTATTTCAGTCCCTTCTGCCACTTTCCCCAAGCAAATTGGGCCCTTCTGTTCCTGATTTCCATGTGGGTGGGCTTGTATATATTCTAGGACCCTGTGGGTCTCTCCAACGAACTCTCCTGTGAGGCTGGGAGTCTCTCCTGGAACTTCAACCCCCACAAGTGTTTTGAATTGGTGTTTTTAGGTTTTATTTCCTGGTGCTGGGGCCCTGGGTTGTGAGGTCTGTCTCCCTCCCCATTTTTGCCTGGAGTATCTGTGCGCAAATGTGGGACCGCCTGGTCAGCCAGCTACCTTGGGCAGCCTCACTGGGTTTGCCTGTTGCCACCCCATGCCTGGGGTCCACTAGCTGCCGCCTGTGGGCCTGGGGTCTGCCAGCCACTGCCTGCACCTCCGGGTCTGCCAACCTCCACTTTTTCCTGCCACCACCCCGCCCCTATTACCAGTCTGGATGAATGGTTGTCAGACTTCCATACAGTTCAATTTTATATCAGTTTTGGTTGTTTTCTTGTTTCTAAATCTTTGTTGTCCTTAATTTTGGTTGTGCGAGGAGGCATAATGTGTCCACCTATGCCTCCATCTTGGCCAAAAGTCTACCTTTGGTATTTTCATTATGATGTGTCTTGGTGTAGGCCTCTTTGGATTCATCTTGTTTGAGACTCTCTGCAATTCCTGGACTTGTATGTCTATTTCCCTCACCAAGTTGGGGAATTTTTCTCTCATTATATTTTCAAATAGGTTTCTAGTTTCTTGCTCTCTCTCTTCTCCTCTGGGCACTCTCATGATGCAAATGTTGGTATACTTGAAGATATCCCAGAGGTTCCTTACACTATCCTCATTTTCTTCTTCTTGTTCTAATTGGGTGTTTTTTGCCTCCTTATATTCTAAGTCACCGATTTGGTTCTCAGCTTCATGTACTCTACTCTTGATTCCCTATAAATTGTCCTTTCTTTCAGTTAGTGTATCCTTCATTTCTGCCTGGTGCTTTTTTTTTTTTTTTTTTTTTTTTTTTTTTTTTTTTTTTTTTTTTTTTTTTTTTTTTTTTTTTTTTTTTTTTTTTTTTTTTTTTTTTTTTTTTTTTTTTTTTTTTTTTTTTTTTTTTTGGTTTCCATGTCCTGTTTTATGCTGTTGAAGTTCTAATTTCACCTACTCTTCCTCTATGTTCATTGAGCATCCTTATAACCAGTGTTTTGAACCTTGCATCTAGTAGATTACTTGTCTCCATTTTGTTTAGTTCTTTTTCTGGAGTTTTGATGTGTTCTTTGATTTGGGCCAGGTTTCTGTGTCTCCTGATTTTGGCCACCTCCCTGTGTTTGTTTCTATGTATTTTGTAGAACTGCTATGACTCCCTGGCTTGGTAGAATAGCCTAATGTAGTAAATGTCCTATAGAGTCCAGTAGTACAGCCTCCCCTATCACCCCATAGGGTCCAGTGGGTGGAGGATTACCCACTGTGTACCTGAGTATACTTTCCTCTTGAAGTTAAGCTTTAATTGATATTGGCAGGTCAATGGGAGGGATTTACCCAGGCCAGTCAGCTGCAAGGATTGGCTGTGACCACTGACCCCAACCTCTGACCACTGTGCAGGGTCCCACTCCACAGAGCAGTACTTACTTCAGCAGGGAGCTGAGTCTGCCCCTTGAGTGTGTTGCTTATGGAGGTGGTTGGTTGGTGGTGCTCCGGTCTGGTCTGTAGGTTTCCACTGGGTGTGCAGGCTCTGGGCTCTTCTGAGAGGTGCAAGGAAAGGTCAGCCACCACCTGTGTTCTGACTGGGGCCACCTGGCATAAGCTACAAGGTAATCTGCAGTTGGCTGCTACTTCTGTTGGGTTTGGAGATGTCCAAGGGAGTCCAAGATGTGAACCAAAGCTGGCTGCTGTTAATGCTGGGCCTGGGGCCACTTAGCAATAGGTATAGGGCATGCTGAGGCCAGATGCTGTTTATTTGAGAGAATTTAGGAAAATCTGAAGTGTGAGCCAGGAAAAGCCACTTGTACAGAAAGAGCTTGGGTGGGTCTAAAAGTTGGGTTGGGCAGAAACCCATGACTATACCAGGGTAAGGTAAACAGTGTGAAGCAGGCTGATGGAATCTCAGATAGGGCACCTGCCTGCCTGCTCTGTGGCTCTGTGGGTGGGTGGGAGACAGTGTGGGAGTTTTCAGAAAAGGAATGGTGGCCTGTGCCAGCATTTCTGTCTGGGAGAAAGCTGCTCCACAGCTCTTGCCATGATGCTGGACACTTCAGTTTCTCCCTGTATGCCTTTGGTGCCTTTCAATCTGTTGCTCCTGTGCTGGAGCTCAGAGGGAGAGAGTCCATGTTATTCTGTGTACAGGCCCTTTAAGAAGAAGTTCCTAGGCTTTACTTTATGTTACTTGTCAAGAAGAAAGACATGAGGAGACACACTGATTTTATTTCTTTCTGAGTTATTATGGAACTGTAAATCTTCCCAGGAATATTTTGAGAAGGGAACAAAGGAGAAGTTGGGTCTCACAGTACCAAGATGGGACTCTCCTAGAATGCAGTGGAATATTTGCTAGTGGTCAGATAGGTTGGTTTACACTTTGTGCATAGAGAAAAGTAGAAGAGTGAGGGAGAGGCAGAATGAGGAAAGGTAGAAAAGACAAGAAATGAGCAATTGTTGTAGAAATGGCAGTGAGGCTGTAATGATTTTCCTGTGTGGTGACTGGGTCCCGGTGGATGGATGTCATCTGGTCTAGGGAAGCTTCCCCATCTCACTTGACTGGGGTCAGAAGAAGTAAGGCTTCTGTTTTGGAAACGAGTGAGTGCTGAGATAGCTGCATGGTGATAGCTCTTCTCACCTCCCCTTCTTTCCTGTAACTTTTCCTCCTGGTGAGGCAGTGGAGGCTGGGTTAGAAGGTCAGCCTGGGCTTCCTGGCCAGCACCCTTCTCAGAGCTGCCTTCACCTCCTGGTTCTTCAGACTGTAGATGAGAGGGTTTAACAGAGGGGTCACCACACTGTACTGCAGGGAGAGCACTTGCTCCAGGACTGAGCCAGATGCTGGAGTCATATACCTGGAAAGTAATTGCACAAAGGGATAAACTAGGTTCAGGACGATGGCCACAGCACTGTGGCAACCACTGTCCATCCTATCCTGGAGAATCTGCAAACAGGGTCCTCAGGGCTGAGCCAACTATCACTGGTAGCAGCACATAGAAATGACTGTATGATCAGTGAGAAGTGAGGCATCTCTGCCTTCAAATGCCTTCAAACATGAATGATCTTATGCAGAATATTACAGGAGCTGCTGTGGGGAAAAGTTAGTTCTGTGGCAGATTAAGAGTTGCAAGTTTGAGCAGAATGAATAATAACTCCATGCACTTTCCTAGTACTTCATACTCTTCAAAATATCTTTCTGTATTAGCTATGAATAATATGGGGAAATTTTGCCTTCTTTTCCTTATGTATACAACTGCATCTTCTCAACTTGTGATCATTGTTCCTTACAAAACCTTATGCTTACTCCAATAAAGCTGTCATTGTTCCCAACATTCAAAACTCTGGGAGCTACCCTCAGAATCACAGCACATTAACTTTATAATGCTTAGTGGAACAAACATTTATTTTTAGGTGCATTTTTCTCTGGCTTAGAAAAGAAGCCATGCTTGGTAAATAATGTGAAGGATAAAAATGTGTTAAGTACAGTCTAGGAATCCAAAATAATAAGGCTAAATTTTGGGTGCATCGTGTTAAATGCCATTGACAATATTTCCCAAAAAAGCATTACTTTTTTTTTTTTTAAAGCAATGGTACCATCATCATTGAATGTTCTTTGTGGGTTCTGGTGTGCTTGGTTGAAAAAAGATATTCATTTTACTGTGATTTTTTCATCATCTAATTTATTTCTCCCAATATTTGGGTGAGGTAGGTAGGAGAAATCTTATCTTCCCCCAATGGCATATGAGGAAACTGAGACAGAGAGATGAGGATATTTGTTCACAGGCTCAGATGAGCTCTCCTAGACCATTCCTTACCATCCTTTTCCACCCCTGGCTTCGCTCCAAGTCACAAGAAGGTGAGAAATATATGGAACAATTTGTGCAAATCCACCTCCATTTTACTTTAGAGAGCACAGACCATAATCATTATGTCTCCTAGTAAGTGAGGATTCATCAGCTGTAGCTGTTTATGTTTGAGAGAAGCCTGGTAGAGAAGAGCATGAGGTTTGAAGTCAATGAGACTGGTTTTAAATTATGGCTCCATTACTAGCTTGTTCTGGGACCTTCAAGAGATCACCTGCTATTCCTGAAACTCAGGTTCCTCGCCTGAAAGTGGGGTTAATATTTCTCTTATGGCATGATACATGCTAATTACAACTAAGATACAACTGAGATTGATCATGACTACTAGGTGCCTTGCAGGTGCCTAGTAGATAGTTATAGCATAAGTAGGCTTTGGAGACATCATCTTCCCACAGGAAAGATGGCATCTACTTCAAGGATATGTTTTATTTTTTGTCTTGCACTGAATAAAATTCTACTAAACTTTAAGCAAGGATTCCTGATTTCCTTTATGAAAACTCCCAAATCATAGGTTAATGAAAGTAGGAACATTTTTAGTCTTTGTATAAACTCATTTTTTAGAGTAGCCCACTGAGGTCTGAAAAAGAAAATGGATTTTTTGTAATTCACAGTTAGTCTATACCAGAGCCAGTACTAGAACCCAGCCTTCTGAATTCCCCTTCAATGATTATCCTGATACTTTGCAATGTTCTGTTCTACAGATCATGTCCATTTAGGGCAAGGAATATCCTATGTTTACTTTCAGGAGGTATAGTATGACATACCTGAAAATTCCTGATCCATAAAAGATGATGACCACAAGAACATGTGAAGAGCAAGTGGAGAAGATTTTACTTCGACCCGAGGTAGAGTTGATGCCCAGGGCTGTCATGACAATGCGGGTGTAGGAACCCAGCAATAGGACAAGGGTGCCACAGCCCAGGATCACCATGGTTGTCAGGATGGCAGCGTTGCTAATATAGGGGTCAGAACAGGCCAACAGGAGCACTGGAGGAAGCTCACAGACAAAATTGCTGATGAGGTTGGGGCCACAGAAGTGCTGTTGAGCCAGGAGAAGGGTGTTTACTAGGCTAGTCACCATTCCTATGGCCCAGGATGCTCCCACCAGGCCAACACATACTTTCCTGTTCATAGCCACCATGTACAACAGTGGGTGGCACACAGCCTGGAACCGGTCATAGGCCATGACTGAAAGGAGGCAAGCTTCAGTGGCTCCGGAAAATATGACCAAGGAGATCTGGGTGAAACACTCAAGAAGAGCTATAGTCTTCCTTTTGGAAAGAAGGTTCTCTAGCAGTTTAGGCACAATGACTGAGGAATAGAAAGCATCCAGGAAGGAGAGGCAACTCAGGAAGAAGTACATGGGGGTGTGTAGATGGGAATCAGTTCTGATCACCAGCAGCAGCAGCAGGTTCTCCGTGAGGGTCAGGAGGTAAATCACCAGGAAGAGTACAAAGAGTATTGCCTGGATCTGAGGGTTGTTGGATAGTCCTAGGAGAACAAATGCAGTGACTGTGGTTATGTTGCCAATTTCCATGGAGCACTCAGGTTTTCCTTTGGAGGGACACGAATGGAAAAGAATGCTCAAAAGGGTTCAGTGTCAGAACGTGCCTGGTGATGAGGCGTTGTGAATAAAGCTTCACGGCCGGCCCAGGACAGATCATGCAGCAAAGGCAACCCTGCCATGTCAGACCTCATCAGCCCTCCCCAGCTGAAGGCAGTAAGCTGTCGGCCAAGGTGGAGAGGTGGGTAGGAAGAGTGCAGATGATCAGACCTAGGAAGAAAAGAGAAGAGAGCAGAGATTATCCAGACTAGAGAAGGAAGGGACAGGGGTTGGTAACAGATGCCAGAGCTCTGAGAAGTGCTTTTGCCCAGCTTCTCTGGTTCCAGAAGGAGCTGAGATCAAACCACAGGAGGGCTGACTGGCACGGCGAGTGAGTAGTAGTAAATGTTTTGGCTGACCATGTGGCTGCCAGACCACAATGATTATTTGAATGATTGATAGGGGTATTGTGACACCTGATGATAGTACAAGACCTTTCTCTGCCACTGTAAATTTGTGAATTAAACAACAACAACAACAAAAGAAATTCATTAAGAGAATACAGTCCGGGAGAACCATAGAGTTTCTAAAGTCCATTTCAACTCAGAAATCCTAAAGATTGTGGAATGATCTTCCTTGGCCACTAAGTAGAAAATTCCTTCCATGCCAATCCAAGCAGAAGTGGCACAAAAGGGTGCTTGCTGGTTTCATGAAGGTGGGCGGGAAGAAGTCCTCACAATGGAAGTAAGGGCTGTGCACACCAAGTCACTCCAAGGCTGTTCCATTCTTGGGTTGCTGTGAATTTGTGATGTCCAGTATTTGCCCTGTAATCTCAGGCCTTAATGTGACAGTTGCCAAGACTGCTTATTCCCTGAATTGGTACCAGGAGATTGGTATAAAACCAAGTCAGACTTGGACCATCTTCTCCGCATTGCAGGGAGTGTAAAAGCAAAAAAAAAAAAAAAAAGATAAAAGACTAAAGAATACCCAGAACACTTGGTAAGATGGACAGTTACAGGGTTTAGTCCAGGTCAGAGGAAGGCAGACTGGGCAGCCCTCCCATCTGGATGGTAAATGAGGATCTGATTTCTATTCATGGCTGTATATTCACAGGTTCCCAGAGTGGACAGTTTTTGAAGAAGACCGATTTTAATAAGAAGGTGATTTCTCTTCACCTGGGCTCCCTAGGCCAACAAGAGACACTGTCAGTGGAATGGTATCCTGAATGCTATCTGTTCTAACACCGGAGTAAACGCCACAGATGTGGTTAGAGCTGGGGCTTCCCTGACCTTGTCCTTCCTTTCGGAGACACAGGGATGGCACTTCTGAGCAGGGAAATATCCCTGTGGTCTTTCTGTCCAAAGGGAAGCATTTTTGACTCTGCTGCCCAAGTAACAATGACCAGAGGGACCTGATCCCAGCTAGACCTGGAAAGTGAGAGAGGTCCCTGGAGAGGCCCTTAGGCAGCCGGCCTGCTCTGAATCTGATGAGTTCTCCAGGGCCAACTCTTCCCCCCTGTATCAGTCTTACTTCAGTGGGTTGCATCATATAAGAAGGGCCCTAGGGTGGCCAATAATTTCTAAAGATAAAAATACAGATTTCCAAGATTTTCTAGCCCTAAATGTTGAAATTCCCTCCTTCTCTCACAGTCTTCCTCCTGCCCCTACTCTCTTCCTCCCTGCCTGTGTTCTCTTCCCTCCCATTTTCTTATGGTTTAAATTTATATTTGTGATTATAAAAATATGGTAATGATAAACAACAAAAATAAAAAAGATATTGATAATATTTTTAAAATGTAAGAGTTATTAAAGATCTTTTAATGATAAAAGAAGAAAATAAAAATATATCATGTCGTCCAAAATTCATTCTTTCATTTATTGCAATTCAAATAAAATCCAAGTAGATTAAAAACTTTAAAACAAAATTTTAACTGTTGTGAAAACTTTTTACTGTAGACAAGTTTAAACATATACAGAAGTAGAAAGTATATACAGGTGGTGTATGTTTTCCGGATATCACATTCTCATTCGATTATCCATGTAAGTCGCCAAAGAATCTACCTGCCACATCACAGGCAGGGAGTCATACCACTAAAGACAACTGGTTTACCACTTTGACTATTCCAAAGGTTTTGCTGTTGATTTGTTCTCTTTTCATAGACTACCACCGTGCAGATCCAAGATCTGTATATTGCAATATGATTGCCATTGTAGCGATAATTAGTATCTCCAACATGTTAAATAACTACCATTTTAGAGTAGTTATGTCCATGTAAGAAACATCCAAACTAGTGGAGAATTTTTTGAGTTTATTTGAGCCAAACTGATAACCATTGCCAGGAAGCAAAATCTCAACAAACTGAGAAAAACGTTCCAGTGAATGACAGTTTTGCAGCTTATTTTGTGTGTTAAAATAAGAGGAGGTGATGTAAGGAGGGTAGATTCAGGGGCAGGAGAAAGCACAGCAGAGATTGAATAAGAAGCAAAATGGAGAGCCACACACTCTCACGTTGGTTGGTACAGAATAGTGAATAATTCACATTCACAGCACTAGAGCTGGTTTGTGGGAACAAGATAACAATGAGGGGCTCTGTGGTCTCCTGCTCTGCTGCCTGTGGTGGTGCCCTGAGGGGTCTAGAGAAGAGATTACTCTGACGTGCCAGAAGTGTGTTGTTCTGGATGCAAAATGACAATAGACAGGCTCACCAGAGGCAAAGACTGACCTTTGGTAAGGAAGCTGCAGGCCTAGGATGTGACCACCTGCTGTGAGCTGCTTTTTTAGTTAGAAATTTTTGTGTTCGGACTATCTCATGTGATTACTTTTGTTTTGTGAGTTGGTAAGGCCCACCATGCAGTCCTTCTCTGAGCTTGTCAGGTTTACTATATGGGCCCCTTTTCCCTCCACTGTTAGAATCGTGAAGTGCTAGTCTCTTAGTAAGTTTTATAGCTATAATAGAATTTTGTTGTCTATATTCACTGAACTGTGCATTAGAGCGCTTGGGCTTATTTACTCCTTGTTGCAAGTTTTCACCCTTAAGCAACATCTGTCCAATTCCCCGCAGTCCATCTGCTGGTAACCACCAATTACTCTCTGTCTTTATGCATTTGCCTTTTTTAGATTCTACATATAAGTGATACCATACATTGTCTTTTGCTGACTTATCTGACTTAGCATAACATGGTCAAGTTCCATCATGTGGTGAGTGGTAGGATGTACTACTTTCTTGTGGCTGAATAATATTCCATTGCATACCACATTATTAATCATGTACCACATCTGCTTTACCCATTCTTCTGTTGATGGGCACTTAGGTTATTTCCAATTCTTGGCTGTTGTGGATAAAGCTGCAATACACATGGGAGTCCATATATCTCTTTGATACCTTGTATTTATTTCCTTTGAGTATAAACCCAGAAGTGGGATAGCTGGGTCATAGGATAGTTTTATTTTTAAGTTTTTGAGTAACCTCCATATTGTTTTCCACAGTGGCTGAACCAATTTATATTCCCACAACATAAATACCCTACATTTGATGATACCTACCAATAATGGCATCAGACACCCTTTTGAAGGATAGTAGAATCTGTTATGCTACCTGTAGTTATCACCAATTCCCCTCCTGGCTATATAAAAAGTTTGAGATTCTAACCAAGGGGAAGGGTGTTAATTTCATTGGCTTAATTGGGACTTTATGTTAGTGGTGAGAACTCATTTAATTCTCTTTTGATGGCAAAGGAAATATCGCTTCCCTTTTGTAGAATCCAAATGAATGGGAGGGATCCCAGGAAAAACACACAAAAAGTGGGAGTGCCTGCAAGTAGAAACAACAGATCTCATTTCTCCGCTGGGCTTCTTCCTCTGTGCCTGTCTGAGGCAGGGTGAGAAGAACTGGAAGGGCTGACAGGGCAGAGAAGGCAGGTGGAAATGCAGCAACCTGCTTAACCACTGCTTTCCATGAGAAGAATATGCGAATTTTCAAGGGGAGAGACATTGTTTATCTTGGTAGAGAGATGGCTTTAGACTCTCACAGTTGTCACATCCAATGTGGTTGTTGGGGGAGGATTTCTCTGTAGCAAGAGCCGATGGGGTGCTGCTAGGACTGGAGAAGGGGTAGGCTAGAGAGTGAACAGGAGTCACGTGTTGTAGGTCAAGGAACTGTGCAGCGAGAAGGATCAGCAGGACCTTCCAAAGAACCGCCTCATCCTTGCACTAGAGCTAATGCTTGTAGAACTGCTGACTAGAAGTCATTTTTTTTTCATCTAGGGGTACAGAGAACATAAGCCAACAGTCAACAGTGAGAGGAGTTCTGGACAAGGTGGAGGTGGAGGTGTAGGTAGAAATGCTTTGTTTCCTCACACAACCAAAAGAAAGATAAGAACCAATTTAAAAACAAAAACAAGCAGAACTGCCAGAAAATCAAACTGCATGGAATTCTGACAACCAAGGAGTTAAAGAAACATTCATCCAGACTGGTAGGAGGTGCAGAGACTGGCAGCTGGGTGCAGAGGACACCCAGCAAGGCAGCCGACCATGGGGGATAAGTGGGGGCTGGTGGAGCAGGTGGTTCCACATTTGTGCATAAATAAGCTGGGAGGAACAAGTGGGGACTGAGACAGACCATGAAACCCAGGGTTTCAGCATGGGAAACTAAAGATTGAAAACCTATGGCTGTAAATCCTGTGGGGTTTTTGAATGGGGGAGAAATGCCCAGTCTCACAGGAGAGTCTGTTGGAGAGGCTCACAGGGTCCTAGAATGTACACAAACCTACTCACCTGGGAATCAGTACCTGAAAGGACACAATCTGTGGGAAGCTAGGGAAGTGACAGAAAGTGGGGTGAGAGCTGAGCAGGCATCATCCTTCCCTCTCAGACTCCTCTCCCATAGACAGTGTCACAATGCTGCAGAAAGGGTTACCCCACCCTGGCGAATACCTAAGGCTCTGCCCCTTACTATGTAACAGCAACATCAAGACAAAAAAATATGATTCAAATGCAAGAACAGATCAAAGCTCCAGAAAAAAATACAACTAAGCAGTGAAGAGATAGCCAAGCTATCAGATGCACATTTCAAAACACTGATAATCAAGATGCTCACAGAAATGATTGAGTATGGTTGCAAAATAGAGGAAAAAGTGAAGGCTATGAAAAGTGAATTACTGGAAAATATACAGGGATACAACAGTGAAGGGAAGGAAAACAGGTCTCAAGTCAAAGGTTAGGAGCAGAAGGAAGAAATAAACATTCAACTGGAATAGAATGAAGAAATAAGAATTCAAAAAAATGAGGAGAGGCTGAGGAATCTCCAGTACAACTTTAAACTTTCCAACATCTGAATCATAGTGGTGGCAGGAGGAGAAGAGGAAGAGCAAGAAACTGAAAACTTATTTGAAAGAATAATGAAGGAGAACTTCCCCAGTCTGGCAAAGTAAATAGACATGTAGGAAGTCCAGGAAGCTCAGAGAGTCCCAAAGAAGTTGGACCCAAGGATGCACACACCAAGGCACATGATGATTATTACATTACCCAAGATTAAAGAGAAGGAGAGAATCTTAAAAGCAGCAAGAGAAAATGAGACAGTTACCTACAAAGGAGTTCCCATAAGACTATCAGCTGATTTTTCTAAAGAAATCTTGCAGGCAAGCAGGGACTGCAAAGAAGTATTTGAAGTCATGAAAGGCAACAACCTACATTCAAGAGTACTCTATCCAGAAAGCTTTTTAGAATGGAAGGGCAGATAAAGTGCTTCCCAGATAAGATCAAGTTAAAGGAGTTCATCATCACCAAGCCCTTATCATATGAAATGTTAAAGAGACTTACCTAAGAAAAAGAAGATCAAAACTACGAACTGTAAAATGACAACAAACTCACAATTATCAACAACCTAACCTAAGGCAACAAATCCAAAGACAAAAATAAACTAAGCAAACAGCTAGAACAGGAACAGAATCACAGAAATGGAGATCACATGCAGGGTTATCAGCAGTGAGGAGTGGGTAGTCATGTTTTCCAGGGGAAGCTGACACCACCTTTACCCACCAATCAATATATAACTCCCTCACCCCAATTCTGCTATGTAAGTCCTGAAGACAAAGGACTGATACTCTGGCCACCTTGCTCTTGGTGCCCTTTCTTTTGTCACCCAAGCCTATGCTTTTCAGCCTTACCTTGGCAAGGTTGGTTTTGTTCCATGAGAACTTACCAGAAAAAGGAAAAGAAAAAAAAAAAAAGAAAGAAAAGAGACAGAAAAAGGGAGGGAAGAAGAGGGGAGAACTTCTTAAAACAATTGCTAGATAAATGATTGAGTGAAATGAGGAAACACTGCAAATATTTAATAGGGGAATTGTTAAATAAACTAAGGCTTTTTGTTCTTGATAAAATATGATGCAGACTACAATATTACTGAAAATGCAAACATTTTATTTTGTGATAAGTAAAATGACAGAGACAAAATTATTATAAATTATAGTCCCAGCTTTGTATAAGAATGCACCCTAATGACTTTGGTCATAGAAAAATTGGGTGGAGGTATACCTAAATATTAATAGTGGTTTTCACCATGTAGTATAACAATGTTTATGTATTTTAATAATTTCTAATTTAAAATACTTAAAGAAAAATATTAATATTTTACATGAATCAATAATACTTATGATTTCAATATAGTCAAAAATAAAGTAAAAAATGAGAAGATACCTAAAAGCAGTTATGAGTTCTTAGACTCTGTCACTTTAATGAATTAGATACTAAGAATTAAATATTTGATAAATACTCCTTTTTCAATGCCATTAAATGAAAAAGGCATGTTGGCTGAAAACTTGAAATTTCCCAAGTAGGAAACAGATCCAAAGGAGGGCACAATATTGGAAGGAGCTGAAAGAGGTCTGTCTTGTATGAAATTCTGAAATTAGATTACAATAGATGTTTTGTAAATGGTTTGTTAGTAGAGGTGAATATAAGACAAAATTGCTTTATCCAAATTTCCTTTTAAAAAAAAAGAATATGAAACAAAGGACAAAACCTTAGGTGAATTTGCTGGATCACTGAAAGAGCCAGGGCAGGGTCTGCAGAGGGCAGTGCCCTGGAGGGAATATAAATGCTCCAAGTGAGAGGGTACGAAGAACAGGGGACCTTAAGCAATGCCTTTCTGAAGGCTGCCTGGTAATTTCCAAAGTTTCCAGAGTGTGGAGAAAATACCCACAGGCTTCTCAGAGCCCCAGATTGCACTAGTTTGCCTTAGAGTAGAGTCACAGAAATCACAGGTGTCCTTTGCCTGCATGTCTGTGCTTTCACTGGGGCCGTGCATACCTCAGCTGTATCTCTGTGGGGCAGGTACAGACCCAGGTTGTCAATTCCTGTCCTCCCAAGGTGCCTCCCTGCTAATCTTCTTTTCTTGTCCAGGAGTGTCACCTTTACAAGCTCTACATTCATCCTTGTATTCTTGACTTTACAATGTTTTGGCTGGAAGCCTGCATGGGACATTGCCCTGATCTCTTGCTAATTGTCTTCTGGTAACATTTAACCACCTGGAGACAGCAGCCTGTTTTAAAAAATACTAATAATAAAGAAAAATAAGGGAAAGCAAAAGAAAGAGAAGAAGAAGATGAAGGAGGAGAAAAAAAGAAGAAGTGGAGGATTGAGGAAGAGGAAGATGAGGGTGAGGAGACACCACTGCAGCCATATTCTGATTCTGGCAGGAGCAGCACAGCCCTTCTTCAGTAGTCTGGCATCATCTGCAGCTCCTCTCCTAAATGGTCCTGGCTCTGATGCCCCCAGCAGCCCAGCAGCCAATGTAGACTCATCAGCTTCAGTCTAGGGTTGGCATAGCTTCATTCGTTTTTGCTTCTCTGGGACCCCCTCAATTATAATAACCTAGTATTTTTAAAAAGCTTTTTATTTATTCATTTTTAGAGAGAGGGGAAGAGAAGGACAAAGAGAAGGAGAGAAATATCAGTGTGTGGTTGCCTCTCCAGCACTCCATACTGGGGACCCGACCCACAACCTAGGCATGTGCCTTGACTGGGAATCGAATTGGCGACCTTTCAGTTCACAGCCTGAGCTCAATCCATTGAGCTACAAGAGTCAGGGCTTACAACTTAGTATTGAATGCATCTTCACTTAAGATATTCAGAATAAATAACAGCGTGTGTATGGCTTTACATTTGGGTTTCTAAGATGGTTTAGCAGCAGTTTTACGTAGATGTCTATGATGCTGTGGTAGGTGGCTTTATGCAGTTCTTCTGATTGGTCTTCTTCTCTATGACCATGCTTTTGTCTCTCAGGAAACTCCTAGCTAGGATCCTCTCTACTCCATGCATTTCTGTTCTAAACCTCATCACTTTCCCCAGAACAAGCTTTACCAGGCTTCTTCCGTGCCACCAGTAAAACCTAGAAGGGGAAATAAGCAGGACTTCTATACCACCCTAGAATGAGTGGCATTCGTGACATTTGCCACACAGCAGATAATGCTTCTCAGGGCTTGTGGAAGGTGTCTGTCAGCCTGGACTATAGTCCAACAAGTTGATTTCCTCTCTGAGACATTTAAGCTGCATCTGCCTTGCCCCTAAGACCCTTCTCAGGCAGAGCTCATCTTAAGCCCACCTTCCACTCACTCCTTCATGATTCTCAAGCCTATGACTTTCTTCCTTCAGGGACCTTGGTCTTTCACTTTGAAGTGAGGCTTTAACTCTAAGTGTATACCCATAGGAACTGAGGTGAGCATTCAGGACATGAACAGTTTGCCCAGTGCTAGGGATTTTGTTAACATTTCACAAACAGAAGGAATAATATACCTCTATGTCTGCAACCAAATTATTTGGATTGAAATAGTTCTCTGATATATATTTTTTCTGCCACTGAAAAAGATGAAATACAAACCGAAGCAAGCAAGTGACTTGCTGCATTTTTGCGTGCATTTCCAAGAAAGGTGGTGTTACGAGGTAGCTTGCTATTTCTGACATCAGGAGGGAACAAAATTTTTCCTTTGTGTCTATTACTTAGGTATCTTGCTGTAATTATGCTGTTTCTCAACCATCCTCTACCTGACCTCTGCTACCTAGCAGAGAACTTTGTAAACTCTAAAAAAGATGTAAACTTTTTTGCAGCATGTTTTTCAGACCTGCTTTTACCTCTTTGTTCTTTAAGCTGTAGACAAGGGGATTCACTAGGGGAGTGACCACACTGTACTGCATGGAGAAAACCAACTCCCATGGGGAACCTGAGGTGGGCATAAGATAGCGAAGGATGCCTGAACCATAAAGTAAGGTCACTGCAGTGAGGTGGGACGAGCAGGTGGAGAAGGCCTTGCTTCTGCCTGAGGTGGACCTGATGCTCAGGATGGTGGAGACAATGTGGGCATAAGAGTAGAAAATCAGAAAGAAGGTCCCAAACGCATGCAGGAAGACACAGCAGAGCAGGACAGCAAAGTTATTGGAGCTATTAGAACAGGAGAGGGGGAAGAGAGAAGGTATCTCACAAAGGAAGTTGGAGATGACTCGAGTCTCACAGAAGTCTAAGTTCCAAGCTAGGAGGGTGTTGATGAGAGCATCCAGAAAGGCCAGAGCCCAAGATCCCCATGCCAGCCCCACACACAGCTCATTGCTCATCATCTGACCGTAGTGTAGAGGGTGGCAGATGGCAGCGTAGCGGTCATAGGCCATCACTGCAAGGAGGCAGATCTCTGTTCCCCCAGAGTCAAACACGAAGAAGGCCTGGGTCAAACAGTCCTCTATGGAGATGGTTTTCTTGTCAGACAGGAGGCTCTCTAACATCTTGGGCACCGTGACTGAAGAGTAACAGAGATCCAGGAAGGAGAGGTGACTCAAGAAGAAGTACATGGGGGTGTGAAGGTGAGAGCTGGCCCTGATCACCAGGATCATCAGTAGGTTCTCTGACAGAGTCAGGAGGTAAATTACCAGGAAAAGCACAAAGAGTAGGGCCTGGCTGGGATGATGAGCAGGCAGCCCGAGGAGGAGGAACTCAGTCATGGTGCTGCGGTTCCTCGAGGCCATTGAAGGATGATAACCCTTTGGAAGAAAACAGAAAGAAAGAAGCATTAACTGCCTCCTCTAGCAACCCAGAGTTTGCACCTATTGTACGCACACACACGTTTTCCCTTCAACCTCTCAGTATTGCTACCGTTTGACTGATAGCTCTCATGGTGTTCTTTGCAGTGTGCCCTTCCCTTCGTTGATATCCTGGTGCACAAGTCTGAACTCACTGTGTTCTTTCCATTTGTTCCTCTTTTTTTACAAACAGCTCTAGAGAATTTACATATTTTTTTTCAGATTTGAACCTTGAAAAATTTTTTATCTCCTTAAACTGAGCCTTTGGTTTTGTTGTGTAACATTCTGGTCAAGAGCTAACTTTCTGCAGAATATGTTCTAATCCTTCCTAGTCTTCTTATTTTCAGTCTTTCACTTCCAAGCCAAAACTCTGTAATAGTTTCTTACTACTAAATTGTGTACTATGTGTGCCATTTTTCTCATTATTATTTTTCATACATTTGAAATGATTAATCTTAAAATCAACTTTGAAACTCTGTGTGTGTGTGTGTTGGAGAGTTGCGCTAGGAAGGAAATTGCTAAATCTATTTTTTAAATAAAAAAACTAAGTTAAATGACAACAAAGGTAAAGCAAAACTAAATTTTTCACTAAAAAGAACATTAAGAGAGAATAGGCAAGCTAGAGCCTGGGAAAAATATTGAAAATAGTACACATATATGTAACATATACCTATAAATCAATAATAAATGTGCCAGTTACACTAAATATTACAATAATTAAAAAGTCAAATATCCAATACAAAAAAATGCATCCAAGATGAGAAAAGACTCTCAGAAAGGAAAGCATCTGAATGCGCAGAAGGCTTACAAAAAGTCGCCCAACATCGTCATCGGGGGAATGCAGACGAAGACCACGATGAAGAGCCACCAAACGCTCAGCAGAACAGCTAACGTTGCCAAATGCTGGCAGAAAGTGTGGAGCACCTGGAACTTTCCTTGTAGAATGTAAGGTAATATAATCACTTTGGAAAGCTGGGTGGTTTCTCACAAAGCTAGACATACACCTATCTGTGACTTGGCAATTTCACTCTTTAAATAAACGAATACGTTGACAAAAAGACAAAAATATTCACAGCATCGTTTTTACCCTGACTGATGTAAACTGGGTGGGGAAAAAACCCAAAAAGCATCAAGGACAGTGGATTAAACAATGAATAAAAAATATATGGTGGTTTATTTACAGAAAAGAATTCTGTTTAGCAAAAAATAGATAAACTAGTGATACATGCAACAATGTGGATGAATACTGATAAAAATTTAATGCATGTACATTCATTGAAATGCAAAAATTTTACATGTAAACATTTTTTAAAAATTGAAAAATCTATACTTCAGTGTAACTATTATACTGATTGAAGTTACGGAGCATTTTCTTTCTTTTTTTCTTTTTTAAAGATTTTATCTATTTATTTTTGGGGAGATGGGAAGGGAGGGAGAAAGAGAGGGAGAGAAACATTGATGTGTGAGAGGTGCATCGACCAGATGCCTCTTGCCCACAACCGGGCACCTGGCCCACAACCCAGGGATGTACCCTGACTGGGAATCACACTGGCGACCTTCAGGTTCACAGGCTGATGCTCAATACACTGAGCCACACCAGCCAGGGCACAGAGCATTTTCATTGTGCCAGAAAGGTCTCTGCGTGTTCCTTTTCAGTCATCTCCCCATCAGATCAAACCACTATTCTGATTTTTTTCATACATTTGTCTTTCTGGAAATCCATAAACATGGAGTGGCACATTTCTTTAATGCCATTTATGTTCTAGGTATTGTTATTTATCACAACAAAAGCAAGAGGGCTGCATTATCTCAATTTTTGCAGTGAGGAAACTGAAGCAAATAATGTTGCCAGTACCGACAGGGCGAATGAGTAGAGATGTCTCACATCCATACATAACCACAATATGTGTGATTTTTTTTTATCCCTTTGGCTACCTGACTCCCATTTTCCTAAGCATATCTGCTTCTCTTCACTGTGTGTCCATTTCAATAATGCATGCTTTGAGTTTGTGTGTGTGTGTGTGTGTGTGTGTGTGTGTGTGTGTGTGTGTGTTTGCCTTCATTTGGATATGTATTTCATTTTGGCTTTTAGTAATAGGTGTTCTTCTTTTCTCTTCTTTTTCGGTGAAACAACATGTTCCTTGAAGAGAGGAATTAAGCTCTATATTATTTTTAGTACTGAATACACACTGCAGTATGAGGCACCTGAGGAGTCCTTAATCAAAATTTGTTAAATGTAGAAAGAATGGGAAGGCTATGTTGGGCCTTTCCTTGAGAAATTTCCCCACTTGAATTCCAGCTTCAAAAGCAAACTAGCCAAGAAGGAGACTGGAAAGAAAAATAAATGCAGAGGAGTGTGGAGCCCATCTTCTAGTTGTAAAGGATTGCAAGAAGACTTACCTGATAAATAACAGTGCCTACAAACCCTGATCCACAGGGACCATATCACATATACTAGCTCATTTTTGTCCATATCGGGAAGGTTGCTTAAAACCACAACATTCAGTCCTCTATCTATTCACACTTCCATCCTTATGTCCTTTAGTTATCCATCTGGTTTTTCATTTACCCACTTCAGCATTCTGTCATCCATTCATCTCTCCATCTATCTATTCACCTACCTACCTCCTTCCTTCTTTCCCTTATTTCTTCATTCATTCATTCATTCATTCATTCAATAATCAACAGATATTTATAGATTGCACAGTGTAGACTACTGTGCACTTAAAATAGATGGACGTAATCCTCTCATGAATTACTGTATGAATGCACTTATTTGACTTAGATTTCAAATAAAATGCTCCCAATATCCAAAGCTGAATTCCCTTTTCAGCCCTTCTTTATTTCAAGTTTGAAATCTGACCCATCGTTATACACTCAAACTCTGCCCCTTCAAGAACCTGCTTGCCTGGAGTGGTAACTTCTTACAATAATCTCACTTGCCCACCGACACTCTGAATTATCTGTGAATCCTTTGGCTTTCACCTGGCATGAAGTGGTCTGGTGTTGGTATTGCACATAGGACTCAAGTTCTATTTCTGCTGGGGCAGCCCGTGAATTAGCCCTTGGGCTTCCTGGCTTTCCTCACTCACGCTATGCAGCATTTAGGCATGTACCCATATTCCAGGTCCTTTTCAGATATCAGATCCAAGGTACCTCTCAGTTGTGTCCAGTGGGCAATGTGTGGTCTAGGATGGTGGTCCAAGTTAATTAAGACTCTCTGGTAAAGGAGAAAATCAAATGGAAAAGTCAATTTTTGTGTTTTTCTCATCTTTGTGTTTATAGAATCCTGTTGAAATAAACATTCTCTCTGTCTTCTTCGTTAGCATATTAAATCGTTTCAATCCAACAGAAAAATTTCTAAGCATTTTCAATTTACTGCCTATCTTTGAGCTGATAATGGCTTTGATTCTGCCACATATACGTATGGTGTATATTCGGCCACACAACCCATCAGCAAGGTAGGTAGAAGCCCCTGTTGTAGGGTTCAGATTTTCTTACCCTACCTCTCAACATAGAGCCTTTGGTGACAAAATAGGGACAGGCTTATTTTAATGGCATAGTGAAAGATAAACACAAATTCCAAATTCTGTTCACTAGCCTTTAACGAGGGAACAGTGGACTCTGTGACACAGATGTCTTCATGACTGTTTTTGAAATTCAAGAAATCGGGGAGAGGGACAGGCTTCTTTGTTTACAGAGAGAAGAGTGGTAGGTCCAAAATTGGAACTCAGTACTTTCCCATTAATATGATGCTTAGTTTTCCAGTTTGCCAGTTTGCCAGGGATAGTTTTGCCTGAGCATTTCTCGGGTGGCCACTGATTATCTTGTCTACATTTTTTTTTCTCAGATTCTATCTTAAAGAGAAGTGGAGCAGAAGGTTGATTTTTTGAGACACTTTAAGAAAAATATTTAATTCATTTTAAGAAAAAAGATCAGATGATTTATGGCTGGAATTTCACTATTGTGAATTCACATTAAAAATAATTTATGTCTAAATTTAAAATTCAATCAGGTCTGGGAGACATAACACATTCTTTTATTTATAAATTAGTAAATCCTTTACACCCAATGATCTTATCCTATTATTTCCAAAGATATAGGTAGCTGAGGACTGTTATGTGTAACATGTTACCTGCTCACTATAATTACACAGAAAGTGTTTAACTTGAAGAGATTCTGGAGGATGAATAATGGGGTAGGAGGAATGACAGGTCTAGTGTTGGAAGGCAGAACCCCTTTGCCCCTGTTACCTTGGAGGGGAGGGGCCTGCTGCAATGGGCAGAAATAGTCAGCGAGCATGAAAGTTCTACTTCACATACCTTAGTACTTGTCCCCGAAACTCTGCTGTCCTTTGCTTTTTCTCCTTTCACCGCCTACAATACTGGCTGCTAGAATTGATAGGGAGGTAAATAAGAACAAAAAGTTGAACTGTCTTTAGCAGATGTGATTAGACTTTTGGAAGAGGAGGGGGATTCCAGGCCCCCAGGAACTCCCGGTCTACTCTGACATGTTTCCCCATAGGTAGGAACCTGCTTGGTTCAACTTCTCTTAAACTTGAAATTTATAATTAATGCAAGAACCCAACAAAACCAATTTTTAACAATACTTTGGAAGCATAGACAGACATGATTGAGTAGCTAGTAAAGGTAACTGATGACAAAATCCTTGGAGAAAAAAGCCCTTAAAGCCCTGATACAGCTAGCGCTCAGAGTCCAGAGCTGAGCTCCAGCACAAGGAAAGAATGATGAGAAGGCCCCCGTGAGAAGTGTCCTCAACATGACCTGTAGGTCTGCGGGTATGGTGGCGGTGGCCTGGATGAAGACCATTGCAGAAATCATGAAGGCCATTACCCATCTCCTGACACTCTGGCACAGAAGACATCCTTTTGCTCTGGTCTTTCCATACAGTAAGGAGTCACCCATAGTCAAGTGCTCTTTTTGTTCACAAGAACCAATACTTCTAGAGCTCATTTATGGAACCAGCAGACAATTTTCATTTTCCTTAGTTGGAAGTCTCAAGGATGGCAGGAAAAGAGACTGTTCTAGTGAAGGAGCCTTGAATAACTTACACGCTTAGTTACATCTTTCTAACTAACTAAGCACAGAAGAAAAACACTCAGATTCTTACAAGAGGTATTGGTGAAACTTCTCATATGATCCAGATGAAGTCACATGGGCCTCTGTACTTTTAGTTGCCTGTGTGGCTCTAAATACTGGGCTGAAGTATCAGTGAAGCAGGCAGTTTCCACATATAATCCATCAGGAAGGCAATCAGTAAATTGGCCAACTGAATTTGGTGGCTCAGGAGACAGATGAGTCCATTTTTTGAACTCCCTGAAGTCACCACCAAATGCCAAACTCTAATTAACTAGAAGAGCTGGAATGTGTAAGAACCATCAGGCACCCTCCTCAGGAAAAGTGTTCAAAACTGTCGGATCAAAGGAAGTGCCTTGACACTTAGGTGGATGTTTAGGGACTTTGAAAGGTGGCAGGCTGGGTAGCAGTTTCCTGTGGGCCTGTAAGGAGCTGGGTGCTTCATTTAGGCAATCACACGGGAGCTATTTGGGGCCCTGCAGTTTGCTTCTAACTTATTTTCCTCCGTCCACATGAGTTGGAGAATATCAACACCAGCATTACAAGTTGTGATGATCAAAGGAGCCAGTCAGCAGAGGAGACACTTTTTAAAAAATATATTTTATTGATTATGCTAGTACAGTTGTCCCATTATTCCCCTTTAACTCCCCTCCACCCAGCACACCCTCTCCCACCCACATTCCCGCCTTTAGTTCATGTCCATGGGTTGCACATGTATGTTCTTTAGCTTCTACATTTCCCATACTATTCTTGCCCTCCCCCTGTCTATTTTCTACCTACCATCTATGCTACTAATTCTCTCTACCTTTCCCCCCTCTTTCCTCCTCCCACTCCCCTGTTGCTAACCCTCCATGTGATCTCCATTTCTGCGAATCTGTTCCTCTTCTAGTGATTGCTTAGTTTGCTTTTGTTTTAGGTGTGGTTGTTAATAATTGTGAGTTCACTGTCATTTTACTATTCATGTTTTTTATCTTCTTTTTCTTAGATAAGACCCTTTAACATTTCATATAATAAGAGCTTGGTGATGATGAACTCCTTGAACTTGGCCTTATCTGAGAAGCACTTTATCTGCCCTTCCATTCTAAACGAAAGCTTTGCTGGATAGAACAATCTTGGATGTAGGTCCTTGCCTTTCATGACTTCAAATACTTCTTTCCAGCCCCAGAGGAGATACTTCTATGTGACCAGGTAGTTTTGCCCATGCCAGATTGATAAAGCTGTAATGACTCGACCCTCTTGTGGAGTGGCAGTCTCAGGCCCATGTAGTTGCACCAATTAACATCCCCACCACAGGAGGCATAGGATTCTTACTGTTTCATACTCTTAACAACACTTAGGAGTTTCAGTCTTTTAAATTTCTAACAATACGAGAGTATGCATAGGGTTTTTGCCCTGTTCCTCCTCTCTGTTACTACTATCTGATCCCAAGTGGTCAAGCCTCGCAAATACCCCCAGTTATCCCTGTGAAGTAAGACCCCAGTGGGCCTCCCAAGAAGGGTGCCACACCCTGGGTGAGCTAGATATTCACCATGGGCGTTCTTTTTCCCACTGGAGAAATGGTAGTCCCGGGGGACCCTCTTGGTGTGGTGCTGTGTTTGCCTGGAGGAGGGGTGCTGTGGTCAAGGCTAGTAGCTCCTCTTACCTTTCTAATGTGGTCCTTCTCAGTCTCTGGGGTCCTGGGCGGTGGTCAGCCTCACCCCTGGGTTCTGGGATTTTCACAATGCTGTCTTGTCTATGGAGAGCTGCTAGTGGGTCTTCCTGTGAGTGGGACTGAAGTTGGAACGACTTGTGTTGCCGTCATGACAACATCATTCCTGCTTTCATTTGTATTATTTCTAATCGTTTGCTTACTTTGGATTTAATTTGCTCATCTTTTCCTTGTTTCTTAAGATTGAATCTTAGATGTTCTTTGTATTGTAGTACAAGCATGTAATGTTATAGATTTCTCTGTATGCACTGCTTTAGCTTCCTTCCACATTTTTATACGCTACATTTCAACTTCCTTCAATTGAAAACATTTTCTAATTTTTCTTTGTAATTTCTTCTGTTATCTGTTTTTTGTTCAATTTGCAAATATTGGGGGATTTTTCTGGATATCTTTCTGTTGTTGATGTTCAGTTTGTCTCTAGAATAAACTGTAATTTCTCGTTGTGGTCAGAAACATACTTGACATGACTTGAATTCCTTTACATTTGTTGAGTTTGTTTTCCCCTTGAATAAAACAGCTTGGTGAGTGTCCCATGTGTGCTTGAAAAGAGTGTGCATTATGCTGTTCCTGGTGTGCTGTTCTCTAAATGTCAGCCAGATCAATTTATTTTATTGTGTTCTTCAGATCCTTTCCATAGTTATAACCTGTAGTGAAGTCATGAATTGTTTTTTTTTACTTTTACTATGAATTATTGAGAGAAGAGTGTTGTGACCTCCAACTACAATTGTGAATTTGTCTTTATATTTCAGCTGTCAGTTTTTGCTTTGTTATTTTGCAGCTTTGCTATTATGCACATACATTTAAAAACACCATACCAAGTGCAGCAATGTTGCAGAGTAACTGAGCCCCTCATACATTTCCAGTGGGAATGTAAACTTGTACAGCCATTCTGAAAAGCAGCTTGGAAATCTGTTTTTATTAAGTTAAACTGACACATACCATGTACCACAGCAATCCATGCCAGCCAGGGCTATTCATATCAGTTTTAATTACAATAGACAGAAATTGTAAACAACCTAAATGTTCTTAACCTGGTAATGGATAAGCAAACCATGGAACAGCCATAAAATGGAATATGACCTAGCATAAAAAGAAATATTCCCTTCTTTCATTCTTTTTTAATTATATTTTATTGATTATGCTATTACAGTTGTCCCATTTTACCCCTTCATTACCCTCCACCCTGCACACCCCCTCCCACCTACATTCCCCCCTTTAGTTCATGCCCATGTGTCATAAGTTCTTTATCTTCTACATTTCCCACACTATTCTTGCCCTCCCCCTATCTATTTTCTACCTACCATCTATGCTACTTGTTCTATGCACCTTGTCCCCCTCTCTCCTCTTCCCACTCCCCTATTGCTAACCCTCCATGTGATCTCCATTTCTGTGTTTCTGCTCCTGTTGTAGTGGTTTGCTTAGTTGGCTTTTGTTTTAGGTCTGGTTGTTAATACCTGTGAGTTTGCTGTCTTTTTACTGTTCAT
>PVKU01011252.1:6720-45058 GCA_004027475.1 Anoura caudifer | reverse complement strand
GCACAGATGGTGGGTAGAAAGTAGACAGGGGGAGGGCAAGAATAGTGTGGGAAATGTAGAAGCTAAAGAACTTATGACAGATGGGCATGAACTAAAGGGGGGAATGTGGGTGGGAGGGGGTGTGCAGAGTGGAGGGGAATGAAGGGGGGAAATGGGACAACTATAATAGCATAATCAATAAAATATAATTAAAAAAAGAAAAAAAGAGGAAAGGATTAAGATGTGCAAATTGCCACTTATAAAGTCAGTCATGGAGATGTAAAATACAGCATAGAAAATATAATCAATAATACAAGGTGGAGCAAACTAAAAAAATAAATAAATAATATGGGTTAGATAACGCTAAAAATGCTTAAGATTGCAAATCCAACATCCAAGTATCTTGAGAGAAAAACTGTATTTCAAATGCAGCTTGACAGTAGAAAAATATGATTTATTAAAGAAAATGTCTTTATGGGCACCATGACTTGTATGGAAGATACAGCTCATCTTGAATGCTTACAATAATGGCCTCTTTTCTATTCATGTGTACACATAGTAAAAAAACTTGTATTATTAATGAAAAATGCATACTAAGCATAAAGAATTGTACTTGAACAATAAAATAATTAAAAAATAAAAAATAATTTCTCTCAAATGAATACCAACTTGCAGACATACTTGAGCTTTGAATGCACATGCATGCTAAAGATTTAATGATCTTAAGCAGTCCAGTTAATGAATTATAAACTGCATATTTTAAAGAAATATATCACATTTCTCAAATAATATTTGCAAGACTGAAACATCAACATCAGCCTTAAGCTTAAAAAGAAAGAGATCCTACACAAAAATCAAAGCATCTCAGTTTTACAAAAATTACTATTTATAATATTTAAAGTCATTTTGATGACTCTGGTATTTACCTATAAGACATGTTTACCACACTATCTCTAAATGGGTGTATAGCAGTGATCAAAACAATTAGTACAAAACATCTAAAGGTCTGCTTTAACAGGATTGTGTAAAAGTTATGATAAATAATTATGGAATATCAGACTAATAATGACATAGTTAAATATGGTGACATTAGGTAAATTTTGAAAAAGCACATTAAATTATTGACTCAATAGCAGTTTCTAAATAATTAGGATTAGTACGAGGCATAAAGTGAGAGACTGAATAATCTACCAAAGTGTTTTACATAAGCACACTAAATATTCAAGTTCAACAAAGGTAATTACCCAAAGTCACACAGCAAGCAATGCAGTCACCCCAAGGAGGCTAGATTTGAACTCAGATTTTCTCATGTCAAGTTCAGGACTCCTTCTAATGGACACGCCCCTAGAAAATGCTGGTTGTACATTAAGAAAAGAAAGTGAAAATGTGGGACAGATGCAACCATAGTTATCATTCTGCATAAGGACAAAAAGAATACATACAAAGGTATTGAAGGTATAGAAACAAAACCAATTATCACATTGCAAGGTATTATTTTGCAGACTTATAATGTTATTGCTTTTTAGGGTCACACTTTAATGCATAGGCATAAATACAAGAATTAAAAACATTTATATGGATACAGAATTAGTACTACCCATGTATAATGCACATCCTTATTTTTCCCTCAAAAATTTGGGCAAAAAAAAGTGTGCATTATACAAGGCAAAATACAGTATATCCTACCATTTACCAAATTTATAGAGTTAAATGAACCTAACATTTACAAACGTGTAAACCCATTGGTATTTACTTAACAATGATACCAGTTCTTCACCAGCAATAACAGAAATTCCATTTGGACAGTCTATTAATCTAAGTAGGCCCTGCCAATTAACATCCTCTAGAAGAAAAAGAAAAAAGAATGATATTTTCTATTTTGAATAATTTTGTTTGACTGGCTTGGGTCTTCCATTAAGAAGTGTGGGGAAGATAGTTGTCTTGTCTTGCATGCCAGTAACAGTTTTCCCTTTTTTCATTTGCACATTGTTTCAATCTTACAAAAAGATGAATAGTATCCCATGTGTTAAAATAGTGTAGCTCACTTGTCAAGCAATCTGAAATCGTAAGTTCCAATAGTATTGAATAAAGTCCCTTGCTTTCTCTAGTATGAAGTTACACCCTTAGGATGTTCTAGTTGGTGGATAAGAGAACATGTACAGAACTTCTCACTCATGCTGAGCTCTTCCCTTCAAGAATACTGAGAGGTGACCAAGCAAACTCTAAGTATTTCCAGCGATTGCTGTCCTGATGGCTTCATTGGAACTGGAATAGTTTTCTGGACTACTTACTCCTCACCCCATGTGTCTGTATTCAGCACTGTCCAACAAAAGTAATGTTAGGGATCTGTGTTGGGTGCAGGTAGAGAGAAGAAGCAGGTGAGAAAAGATGAGGTTATTATAAAGTGGCATCCTTTAAAATATGGAGACCTTTCCTCTGTCTTAGTCAGACTTGGAAGACTATCTACCTAATTTGATGGTTTACTAGGTTGCTATGGTTCAAGAAATTCCCCTAAGATTCTACCTGCAAAAGGTCTGTACCTTCCCCATTTCCTGTGAAGTTGTAAAAGGATGCAGTAAGGGCAGTTGACAGAGGAATCTGTCCTAGGACCTGTTTCAGAAAGGAATGGATTCTCAAAGCTCTTTCAAAAGCAAACTAAAAGCCACAAGAGGCAAACATCCACCTTTTACAAGTTTCTTTTTGTATAGAAAAGTTGAAATATTTTCAACTTTTTAATTATTGAATAAAATCTGTCTGTAATTTCCACTGTAGTCCGCATGGATAACAACTAAAGCTTTTGGTTCCAGCCAAAGTGAAAGCATACTATAAAAACACATGGAGTAAAAAAAAAAAAAAAACATAAAAAGTTAGTTGGAATTGAAACTTAGAGGAGAGGTCTAATCGATCTTGTCCACCAATACAAACAGAAACTAAAAAACTGATGGTTTCATGTGAAGATAAGCTTTGGTAGAGGAATAGAATAGATAAGCCTTAGTAGACGACTGAGCTGTGGAAGTCATCTAGAGAAAAATGAGAAAGGATTATGGAAGCAGCACATATTGGGTGCCTATATATCAGAGGTCCCCCAACCCCACAGCCGCAGGCTGGCATGGTCTAGTCTGTTAAGAAATGGGCTGAGGAGGGAAGCTCACCTGAGCTCTGCCTCCTGCCCTCCCCACGCCCCCATCCCCCACCCTACCTGAGCTCCACCTCCTGTCCACCTGCATCCTACCATTGCTGGAAAATCCGGTCCCTGGTGCCAAAAAGGTTGGGAACCACTGTTACATATGAAATAATAATCTAGGTTACTTTTCACTATAGTAGGTTCCATATATGTAAGCTAAAGTATAGCATGAGGTTTATACGTTGACATTTTACTATGTTGTTGAACTTAGATGATACAAAAAGGTAGGGATAGAGTAGATAGGCATTTTTAAATGGTATCACTTAGGGTAAAATATTTCCCTACCAGTCTCCTACCAGAACTACTCCCCTTCTTCCTTTCCACCACATCAGGTAAGAAAAATATTAGGTAAAGGAAGTAAGAGCCCTAGTTTTGTCACCTACTAAAAATAAGGATGCAAGATTCTAGGCTGCCATACTCTGCACTTGAATCATTGTGTGTTTTTACCGGACTATATAGAGGCACCAAAAACCTTGTCTCTGATCCAAACCTTGAAAGCTTTTCATCTTTTATAAGATGTCTGATTATGTTAATGAAACACAATCCATAATTGGCCTGTTACTTTAGCATCTGGCAGTTTTACACACTTCACTAAAAATATATGTTTAAAACCCACTACTGTATAATTAAGTGAAAGTTTGGCTTTATTCAAAAATGCAAATGAATTCTTGGCTTTTTCTCTTACACACTTTTCAATTATTTATATGTTCCCCCATTCACAGTGTTTTCTCTGGTCCAGAAACAATTCAATTTCAACAAATTTTCAATTTTGTTTAAAATTTTACAATAGAAAATGGCTTTAAATTACACAGTAAATGCTTATTTCTGTTTCTGGAAAAGGATGGGAAATGTGCCTTGTGATATGCAACTTGCCAAAACAGAAATGAATGAATAGGCATTTCATTTTTTGTTTCATCTGAGAGTTACTGCTTATGTATACTAGCAGGTGTTTAGATCACATCTTAGAAAAAGAATATTATTTTATAAGTTTTTATTTGAAAGCAATTAAGTGAATACCTTTAAATTTTATCCCTCCTTCAAAATCTAGTAAGTTAAGAAGTAACTTTCTAATTCCCAGGTTAACAGCAAATTGTCAAGAGCAAACATTTCTATGTCTCCACCTTCATCTGCAAGGGTTTCCTGCTAAACCTCATGAAGCGCATTCACTCTTGCAAAGTGCACCAAAGCTTTTGTAGTTTCCTGAAGTAGCTATAAAGGGTAATACCTTGAGTCATTTACATTTTGGAAAATGAATGAATGAGAGACAATATACATGTCATGACAAGTCAAAGTAGTGAGACAGCTTTTATTTTTATAACATTAATATTTCAAAGTAACCAACAAATACGTTTTAACTATCTCAAAATGATTTTATTTACACAGCAATTGAATACTAATTGCAAAGTAAATAAATGCTACAAGCTGTACCACACAAAGGTATTCCTATTGAGTTTCGGGCCTTTTCAGGGCTGTGCAACTCATTCAAATGTAACTAATAAGAACAACATGCTAATATTAATCAAGTTATTAAAAATGGCACAAGTTACATATTAGTTGTTTTATATATAAAATTGAATTAATAAAACAGAAGATATCAGTGAACATTACATCAAATCTTCTACATTCATAACCTACAACTGTAGTTCCTCTGTGGTACATGGAATCAATTTAAATAGGTCAGTTTAAGTTCAATGAATCAACGAAATTTGAAGATTTTTAAAGTGATGAAACCGTGACCCATAAAGACATAACTGGATAAATTAAGAAGATGGACAATAACAGAAAAAAAATATTTTGAAAACAACTGAGTAAGGATGCACCATAACAGCTTAGAATGTTGATGACAACAGTGGCTGGAGGCCAAGATTTAAACAAACCTGTCTTTGATTCATTGTTGTTCTTGTTGTTCTTGTTTTTGAGCTCATTTGGGAAGACAATCTTACCTCATGCTTTTAGACATTGCCTCCTTCTAGTCCAAACAGCACTCAACCTCTATAAGATTTGACTTAATTTAATCCTATCCTTCAAATTGAGGATAATTTTCTTTCTGAGAAATGCTGCTAAATACTTAACCTGACTGGAATTTTAAAAATCTGAATTCATTTGATTTAAGTAATACAAGTATCCTGCTTGATATTCCCCAGCTAGATAGGAGTGAATATATTTGCTACCACAAAGGTTTCAGGACAGTTTCCTTAGCAGAGTCCCTGGATCTTTTTCCTCAGTGTTACAGGTAGCTCAGCAAAACTGAAGAGCCCTGGATCCCACTGCAGATTAGGTCAGATTCTCTAAATCTGGGGTCTGAGAATATGCTTTTATATTAAGTTCTTCAAGGAAAGGCAAGATCTATTGCTCTTAGCTGTCATCTCCTTGGCTACACTGAATTTTACGAAAATTGAAAGAAGGGCTATAGGTGATAAGATAGTAGAGGAAAGCTTTAGGAATTCTGTTACCAAGATTGGCTTACAAAAACTGCAGAACTAATACCCACTTATATTCCATTTTTGCTAGGTATAAGCCCTTTAAAAGGCATATGTTGTTCTACTTGGGAGAATCAACCACAAAGTCTTTTTTTTTTAATTGTTGTTCAAGTACAGTTGTCTCCATTTTCAACTCACCACTCCCCTCCCTGCCCCACTCATCCCCACCTCCCACCCTCAAACCTAACCCCTTTGGTTTTGTCCATGTGTCCTTTATACTTGTTCCTTGATGGCCCAAAGTCTTTTTATAAAAAGTAAAAATTACAATTACATTCGATAAAATTGCTTTTAATAACAGGCAAGGTTTATAAGTGTTCCACTGAGACTGGCCTCTGAGCAAGAGGAACCACTGAAAATGGCTGAAATCTGTAGTAAGTTAGTACATTAGTATTTTCTTCACCTCACTTCTTGCATCTATGTGCCACACTTTACTTACTGAACACTACCATTGCTAAGGACTCTGAGTCCCTTTTCAGGTTGACTTGATGTTTTGTAGGATATCCCATCTTCCTCATAGTCTGTTTTTTGCTTATTACTTTCTGTTGCCAGCAGCCAAACCTGTGCTGATACCCTGTTCCATGTGTGCTCCTTTGCTAACTCTACGCATAAACACCTCACCTAAGTGGACTCTCAGTAATTAGAAAAAAAAAGTCACAAAAACAGAGGGTAATATAACTGAGTAATTTTGGAAAAAGTCATAGAGATATTTTACCTTGTCGTAGAGATTTACTATACACATTACTACATTGGAAAAGCTAAGAATTTTAGCAGTGAAGAAAAGTGTATAATATATTCTAACCCAGTATTCCAAGTGAACCTTTCTTTGAGTTAAAATAGCCATATTCAATGGTACCAAAGCTCCTCAGGATCAACCTTAGAAAATGCTATTCTCTATACATGCTGGAGTCCCTTTGCCTTGTGCTCATGACTTGATTCTATCTGTATCGTACAGGGTAGAACCCTGGGGTTGTCCTCTGGTAGAGGCAAATCTGGGAGGTACCTGCAAGAAATGAGTGCTTCCCAGAGAAAGGGTGATGGCATTTTAAACCTTTCTCTCAAAACTGATTTTCAGAACTACTCAAAAAAAAAAAAAAAGCCAGTATATTCCCAGTTGAAACTGAATTTTCTAGCAGAATGTAAAGGCAAGCAAAGTAGAACATGAAGTACAATTTTATTTTTCCTATTTCAGTAGCAGTACAACCATTATGTCTGACATCAAGTCAGTCTATAATTCTCTTGATTAGAAACAGCAATTACCTTTCATCACAAATTTCTTTAAAGATATAGTAGTAAACAGTGCAATGATAACAAGGCATTTATTAAGTAATATGTGATAAACTAATGCTACTCAAAGTAATTTAGGAATAAATTATAGTTTCTTTTCTTAACATTTTGTGTGGACTTTTACAGACTGTAGACTCTTTGTCTCTAAAATACTACCTGGAAAATGTCATCATTTAAGCTGTTAGATTATTTTAATAGACTATTGTTTGAATGATGATTTATCCTATTGCTGTATTTTACTAAAATTTCAAATAAAATATTTTGAAAGATAAGACATAAATATTTTAATACTTAAAATATTTAAGATGTCTAACTATTAATATGACATTTTAATTGACCAATATAAAGGAAGGTATATACTTTATTTTAACACAGTAATTCTCAACATTATAAACTGTTGCTCCCATAAAAGAGTAGTTTCTTACCATAATTCATATATTCCAAGTTGCAAGAAGTCTTCCCCTTAAGACCCACTCAGCAGTCATCTCACCTCGTCCTCACCTTTGACTAACCATTGCCCCTATAGAGTTTGGGGAATTCCCCAGGATATAGTCATAGATGGTAAATCAGGGCTGAGTGTTAACTGTCTGTCCCATTGGCCAGAAGCCCCATTCATCCTCTGCCCTGCTCTTCTGCACAGCACTTCTTATCTCTCTGCTCTGTCTTTACTCGGACTACACCAACAAACTTCTTCCTTACAAACACCGGCACGGGCCAGACTTCCACTCCCCCAAACACAGATAAAAGCAAACTAGACTGTATAATGAGATATTCCTAGAGGCTTTGGGGAATTTCATGTCATAAGCAAAGATTAAAACTGGACTCTGGACATGAATGTCCCCAAGATCTACAGGCTAAGCTCTGGCTACGATAAGTAGACGGCTCTTCCCCGTGCTCATCCTGTCCCCAGGAAAGTCACAGGTCCTTCACCGCAGCTCTCTTTTCCTGAACCCTGGCAACCTATTCATCCAGAGTCCCATGAAATAAAACCTTATTATTTCCTAAAAGGGAATATTATTTCTAATATGTACCTGTACCTACTACATACATATATGTATGTATGCATATGCATATATATATAATTCCTCTGCATATACAGAGGAATTTTTTACCTCAAAGTCTTGAAGATCTCTATTTTAGAATAATATTTTGACTTTACTTTTGCTGAATCACAAAGTCCAGTGACAATTTTCCCCCAAAGTAAAGGGACATTCTGTAGTTCCATAATAATTGGATATAACTCTTATGTAATGCTAAGCACAAATAATTTTAAGTGAAAAATATAGCAACATTTAACATCCTTCAGTAAATACTATTAGTAACTATATTTTACACAATCAGTCTTAGGCACAGAAAGGTTACATGACTTTGCCAGCTAATAAGTCAGAACTGAGATTCAAAACCAGACAGTCTTGTGAAGCAATCCTCAGCTTCACACGTCTGAAAATAGCTAAGAATGTCAGGAAATATAACACTAAATAGCCTGGTTCTGTAGAAAAACTATTGGAAGTCAAAAGATTTGAGCTTTAGAATACAAAACTAAGTTTTTACTCCTTTGGCCTAATTTAATTCAAACTGATATTCTCCTGGGAATCCCTAACTGTTAAATGATTTTTAGCCACATAGAAATACTGAGATCATTTTATTCAGCATTATGGTAGACAGAAAAATGGTTTCCCAAAGATGTTCACATCTTAATCCTTGAATCATATGAATATAGTGTGTCACAGGGCAAAAGGAACTTTACAGATATGGCTAAAACTACAGATCAGGCGATGTGGAGATTTTCCTGGATCATCCTGATGGGCCATATCTAATCACATGAATCCTTAAAAGTAGAAAAGTTTTCAGGGCTGTGTCAGAAAAACAGAATGTGAGGACTCAGCTGGCCATTACGGGCTTTGAAGATGGAGAAAGGGGCCATGAGACAAGGAATGTGGTGGCATCTGGCACCTGGGAACAGCCATCATCTGACAGCCAGCAAGGAAGCAGGATATTAGTCCTACAACCACCAGAACACACTGCTGCCAACAACGGGATAGGCAGGAAAGGACTATCCCCTAGACCTTGAGAGGAAATTCCACCCTGCTAACACCTTAATTTTAGTCTTGTTAGACCCAAATCAGACTTCTGATCTGAGAAACTATAAGATAATAAACTTGTGTTTTTTTAAGCCAGGAAGTTCATAGTAATTTGTTATGTTAGCAATAGAAAACGAATATAAGCACCCAAAGACAGCACTTACAAGTGTCCACACGGCTTCTCTTCTTCACCATTTAGGAGCTATGAAATTAGGGATTTCTTCTGCCTTAGTTAAAGAACATGAAAGCACTATCATTTTCTCCCTAAGGTAATGCCACACACACTGGGCCTACATACACTGGTACTAAAAGTACTGCTGATAAAATTAGTTACATGTCACTTCTAACTCTCATCACAAAATGGCTATCTACATAAACCCCATTACAAGGAGTCAATTTGTTGTAAAACCAAAATAAAAAAGACAGATGGTTTTTCATCAAAGTAAAAAAATTGACTTGTCAGGAATGTCCTTCTGCTTTCCCTCGGGCTTCTAAGGACACAAAATTTGATGTTACAGAATCCACATTTAATTCTTCCAGGAGTCCTTCCAGAGAAAATGAAGGAATTGCATAGTGAAAACTGAAGATTCTCTATATAAAGATAACTCCCTGCTGTCCAAAGATTGAATGCTAACTTTTCCAGGATGGAGTTGTAAATATCCTTCTTATATGAAATGGGCCAATGTATTAAAATGTGCTTTATCATTCTTATTATATTAAAAATAAGTAGTCAAACTGCAAAAAACTATTCTAGCTTATTTGCAACATTTCCTGTCAGTGTTATGCATATTTCTATAAATTGGTCTTTAAACTGGTGTTATATTACTAATATAATTAGTTTATTTTAGTATCTATTCTTCTACTCAAGAGAAACAAACATCCAATTAAAGAGTAACACCTATTACCCACATTAATTCCATCAGAAGGTTTTATCCTGGCTCTTAAGTCTATAGAATGGTTACTCTTAGAGGAATGTTTTTTTTTTTTTTTTTTCCTTTCTGAGGATTTGTTCCTGTCTAAACAGACGTAAATGGCCCCAGGGGAAGCTCAGACACACACTGCTTGAGGGACGGACAACTGGAGAGAAGCTAAGAAAGGCTTCAGGGAAAAGGTGATATTTCTACTGTGGCTTCCCAAGTGCCACAGCACATCTAGAAAACTGGCAGAGAGAGAGACAGGAGGGAAGGAGAGGTAGAGACAGCACTTGGAAGACACAGGTAAGGAAAAGAGCAAATGCTATGCAATTTCTACAGTCCAAGGTGAACACCTCTTATAGTACAAGAATACAGAGGCATACATCAAGCATTTCCTACAGAGAGCCTATATATTTTGGGACTTGCTCATTGACCACCATGAATGGTCCAATACAGTTGAAAAACTACTCATCTGAAATTTCCTATAAGGTTTCATTTTGCAGAGTAAAGATTCAATTTTAGGAAAAATTCATCATGACTGTTTCCAAATAAATTGTGTCTTCTAAAAGCCTGTTTAGTTTCTCTGCATCTTTGAATAAAACTACACTGTGAATATATAACAAAAAGCAGGGAAGTTATTTCAGTAAAGGTATATCACAATGGATTTTCTTAAGATGCATAGCAAATGTATTTGTGTCTTCTAAATGGGAAACTAAGTGGTTTCTTCCACATCAACAGAAATTTTAATATATAGCTATTATTCTTTTTCCTCTTTGGACTGTCTCACATGCTTTAAAATGACAATATTCAAAGGCTCAATTCAATTTAGGTAATCATCAGAAATGTCAGCTGCATTTCAAAAGACCCTTGGAGTCTGCCAAATTGGGCTAGAAATCATGCTTGGATAGTTTTCATTACATGTGAGCTGACAGTTTCTGCTTCTGATAAAGAAAAATACATTTCTACAAAGGGGGTGTGCTGGACACCTTAGCCTCGGCCCCAAGAATAACACAAAAGCAGGGGGCAGGGGACCAGGAGGTTTTGTTTTTCCTGTTACTAGGACTCCAACTTTCAAAAAATGAGAATTTTGATGATTTTTATTTTTATGCTTTCTGGAAAATATTTTTTAAAAACTGGGGTCATAATCACACAAAAAAACATTTTTTGTGTTTTTGATTTTTAAAGTGAATATCTACCATATTTTCTTAGATTAAAAATTAATTTCAAATCAAAAAATCATCAGCTTACTGGAATGAGAAGTTCTATGTTTCGAACAAATTTAACATGATAATATTCTATGCTGATAAATGAACCCCTTCAGGAGGAGCCGCCACAGAAACTGGCCACAGTCCCGATTCGTTTTTGCTAATAGGCTACCTCCATGGGGCTATGCAAACATCTGGAGCAGAAGTGGGCCAGGTTTCATCATAAGCACACCTCTGTGGTAAACATAGGATACAGAGAAGATCATGAACTGGTCTGATAGACCCTTGTACTCACTGTACTTAGAACTGAGGCTGAGTCAGAGTTATTTGGGTGTCAATTATATCAGAGACTCTCAAACATGCAAAGCTGAGGGATGTACTGGAGCCGGCTGGGGCAGTCCAAGCTCTGGGTCAGCACCGACCAGTTGCCAACATCCTCATCCACCCCTTCACCCCACTTGGTCACAGAGCTAATCATTTTCTGTGTGTGCCAAAAGTTGAAAAATATTGGAAACACTGAATTAAATTAATGAATATCCCCATCAAGGAAGTAGCTAACAGCCTGTTTAAAAAGAGATTGGTTTGAAGCTTTTCACAAATATACTGTGATGAGATTGGTCAGTTGCATAAAATTCTTAAAATAACAATATGAACAATGTATTATTTTAATGTTAATATTTTTCCAAAAATTTTATTTAAAAAATTTAGATTGATTCACAGAGGGGGGAAATTATAAAATAGAATATGGAAAAATGTAAGCAGGTATGAAGGTAATAATACTATCAAAATTAAATAACAAATCTATATTTTAATGTTTTCAAAATATCCATAGTGTGTTTGTGTTTTTAGGGAACACTTATTTTTTTTAAAAATGAGTCTTAAAAATGATAGTTTAAGTGCTTTTGCTTTTTGTTTTTCAAAATAAATTACTTTCAAGGTCTACATATGATTTTCATTTAAAATAAAGATATTACAGAAAGATTCAATGATTTCAAATTTACTTTAAAACCTTTTGCTCTTGCAATGAATATCTTTACCTTTGCTCTCAAAGTAGCATCCACAGAATTGAATGACATCCCAAAGTTAATGTTTAGTAAGTAAGTCTAGTTATAACTTCTAATTCCCGATCAACCTTATCATGCAGGAGAAAAGATTCAAAGGAATAACCTTCTATGAAGCACTAAGACCTTAAATATTAATGTAGGTGAAATTCCTAATTCCACAAAAGGAATCAAAAAACCCATAGGAGCATTTAGCAAGCTATTATAACTATAGCATGGCTAGAGACCAAAATGGGCATTTATTTTTAGAAATAGAAAAATCAAAATGTAAATTAAGGCAGGATTAGCTATGAAAAAAGGTAATTATCCCATAAGAGCATTAGGTAGGTAGACTATCTTGGCTAATAAAGATCATATACAGATATATATATATATATATAATATATATTATATATATATAATCTCAGGGATGCTAGGTGCCATACTACCATACTACCATGCTGTTAATTTATACTTGGTATCATCCTGTCATAATTTCCAAATGCATTTAGTCCATTAAACACACATTAAAGATATCAAGATTTGTATGTAATCAATAAGTGACCTCAAGTGGTACAAATTGATTAACATATACTTCTCCAAGTTTCCCACACCGGTTATGATTACCTAATTTATAATACTGATGCTGATATTAAAATTGTGTACACAAGGGAAAACAGGCATACAATCAGAGTTCACTCCTAAGTTCCTAGGCAATGGTTTGATTACTGACAGTTACATAACTGCAGCTTAATGTCCATGTCATTTTTGCTTGTTCATACTCTCAGCTTCTTTTAAGCACGTGTACATACACAAAACACAATGTTTCCCTTAGAATTGCTTAGCAATAAGTGCAATAACTCAACTAAACTAAATATTGCATTTTTAATAAAGTTTGCTTCAATCAGGTGATTAACTTCACTCTCTTTTAGATATTCCCTAAATAGCCTAGAAATAATCACCTAAACTCTTGGTTTATCCTCTACTATTGTACTTGTTTTGGTGTATTTTTATGTATAAATATCATATTTTTCTTGCCTGATTAAAAAATCTAAAAATATTAAAAACTTTTAAGACTTAGGCATAAAAATGAACATAGCTGAAATGAAAATTCTTATTCATTAATACAGAAACCCCAGATTTATAAGTAAGAACTACAGTAAATATTTCACATTCTTCTTTGACCTATTTTTTTCTAAATTAAGGTTGTATTTACAGACAAGTGCACAAGTGCACATACTGCATACATATATGATATTAAAGTAATATTTTCCATTAATATTGTTCTCTAGATACAGTAGACACAGAAAATGTGTATTTCAGATAATTATTGGTTATTTGACTGAACTACTCTGTTTTTTATTACAGTTTATATTCAATATTATTTTGCATCCATTTCAGGTATACAGCATAGTGGTTAGATAATCATGTACTTTACAAAGTGTTCCCCCGATATTTCAAGTACCCACATGGCACTTTTCTCTTTTTTTAGAATTTGATTTTTAAAACAATTCTAAGTAGTGGATCTTATGTCTTTCCTCCCCACAGCCTCACCTCCAAATGGACTCCTGGAGAAACGATATTCAGCCTAAGCATGTCTTCGTATACTTTATTCCAAGGAAAACATTCTACCTCAAAATGAAAATATTTCAGTATCTAATTCTGGATTCTACTAAAGCATTTCTGGGTCGTAAGTGTTCGTGTCTTCCTTTCCTGTCAATTCAGGGTCATGTGCCATTATATTATGATGTTAGTGAAGTTTTCCTTTAGTGTCTTCTCATATGCACATGCCCCTTCTGCATTTTTCTTCTCTTTTCCAAAAATCTGTCCCTATTCCTGCCAGTGCCCAACAACCTAAAAGTACTTAAGGTCCTCAAGACCTGCCCTATATTAGCAGCATCTCCAATTCCAGATCCAGCTCATGAATCAAACATAACAGATTACATCCTCTTTCAAATAACATGAGTGTTTATTGAGGACCTGCTCTGCATCAAACCCCTTCGGAACATCGCTGATGAACCTTCTGGAAGCTCATCTGGTGAGCCAAGCTAATGTGTTGCACTAGGACAATGGAGTGCTTTCACAGTAGTATGTTACAGGCATGTTAATAATAGCTTCCTGGAAATAGAGCCTTAATCTTTATACATCACTGTGGTAGTTGGGATTTCAGGCACCAGGAAAAACCTGTATTTAGAGGTCATTTCAGATCTGGAAAGGACTTTGAAGACCATCTAGTTAAACTCCACTTACAGAAACCAAAAAGTGTTATATGATCTCCCTAAAATCTTATATCTGGTTCCTAGAAAAAACAACATTTAAGTTTCTGTTTTGTTATACTTCAGCCTTTTTAGTTTTCACTTCTCAACTCAGAATAAACCACCAAGTATTTAAAGCAATTACATATTAAGCAAACCCTGTGCTCGTGGAGCTGTAATTCCGATTCTGCTGACAGCCACCGCCAGAAGTCTACAGCGCAAGCAGATCACATGCAGACATAAAACAAATCATCTCAGCAAGTCATAAATAGGATTTTTTTCTCTCCTACTAAACCCATAATGTATTTTAATGGGCTACAATATTAACGTGGGCTTATCTCATGTTTATATGAAGATTTCCATGTCAAACCATTATCTACCTGTATTACCTAGGTAGATGAACCACTAAACAAGAATTCAAGAATATTACTGAAACTGGAATTTATAGGAACTCTCAAAATGCCCACCTTCCGTTGACACTAACTTGGTTAGTACATATCGAACTTACGTCTAATCATGCTGTAACACAGCACCTACACTGTTATAACAACGTGGCCTGCCCATGGCATGCTAAAAGCAGGGACACAGGAACACTTCAGCACAAATTTGGGCAATCTGAAAATAAGTTTTAAAAGAATGACTTACCACTCCCAAACCCACTTTCTTGAGGAGAATTTTGCCCTCCTCCCATTCCAGTCACACAATAAACACTCCCCTAAAGTATGGAACTTTGTTTGAAGAAGGGGCTTAACATATAAAATACAAGCTATCACTGAAATCTTTGAAACTAAATGAACCAGTATTTCTAAACACATTATCCACCCTTTCTGTTCTCTTCTCTTTTTTTAGACATACAACATATAGAGAACAAAAACAAGCAAATGAACCCACTGCCAGAAAAAGTCCTTGCCCCTTTCCTTCTGGCACATCCTACCAACCACGGCAGCCCACACACAACTCCCCAAAATAATGCTTTTAGTCCTGTTATCTCTAAATCCAGTTGATAAAATATGAAGACATTTATAAATTAGTCAGCCTGATTAAATTATTTCAAACAACAGTTAAAATTCAGAATTATATATAAATAACCATTAAAGAAACAATACTGTTAAAAGTATTGCATTTTCTGTATATAAAACTTTGTGAATGCTCAGGTATGTGTGAAGGAATTCCAGGATCCTCAGCATAATTTGAAGCATTTGTAAGAAAAAAATCTCCACATGTTAAGTCTGTGGGAAAGTCTAGCAGTATAACTGAGTATAAAACAAACCATTTAATTAGCCACACACCCTGGAATACCTAGTGAATCCAGTAACTTTGATGAGAAAAATATTTAGTATTAAGTATTGATGCCAATTATCACTGGTGCCATTTTATTGATGGACTGACTTACAACTTATACTACACCCTTTTATTTATTAGCTTTCTGCCAGCTCCATTGGCCAGCTTCCTTCCTCATTCTTTTTTTTTTTTTTTTTTTTTGGTGAGGAGGAAGAGATTCTACAAAGCCAAATCCTAACCTAGAAGTAAAACTGGACTCCAAATCAGCTGGAACTGACCACAAATTAAAGACAACTACAAAGTTTTTAACCTAAAAATAAAAACAAAAACCTAATAAACCTAATGGTTACAAAATCCTGTAGCAGCATGGGAAAAATGTGTACAATGTAACCTTATGTTAAAAAGCCTGATACAAAATTGTTTATAAAAAATAAATGCATAAAAACAGAAAGCAAATAAACATAATTGCTAATAATTAGGTTAAGAATGTAAGCTATAGATGAGGTTTTTTTTCTTGTTTCTATTTTCCAAATTTCCTATAATATCAGTGCTTAATTTCTAAAATAAAATATTTAATTAAATAAGTAGACAAAATTATTAACATGTTATTAAATCCAAAATGTTGTTTAGGTTTCCTTAAACTGAACATTATGATTTACCAAAAAGACTATCCATATAAGACAGAGTATTTTCATTCTGATTTAGCAGTGTCACCATTTTTAAAGAATATATTGTTCATTCTCTTTTGTAAATGACATATAAGTTCATAACTTATAAACAGATCACTACTTAATTTTTAAATGAAAAATAGTTTTGATGATCATGCATTGTTGACCTGACTTACAATCTTAAGGTAGAGCTAAGAATGAATTTCATAGCTATTGAATGAAACATAGCTACTGTCATATGAAGAATTATACAAATGTTCATGATCAAGGTCTGAAAATCTTGAGAACCACCAAATTCACACCAATGTGATTAAATTCCTCCTCTTCACAGAACACTAAAGCTAATGCTCCTGTAATCCTCACAAGCTCTGCCCTAGAAGGTTTTTGCCTCACTGAAGCAAAAAACTACCTGTGGTTTCTCCACAGAAAAATGTATTGAAACTTTTCTCTAACACTACAACATAAAAAGTAAAATTCAGTAAAAGCTAATAGTTGGAGTGAATCTGCTAAGGGTTTAATTTTAGAAATTCTAAAAACAGCTCAGTATAGGACATGGTGTTCTAAGCAGTCTCGTGACCAGGCCTACAGCTATAACTGGTCAGTCTCCTATGTCGAAATCCCAGCATTGAAACGGAAGGCATAAATCAGCACCAGAGGCTTGTCTGGGACAGCTGTCATGGCTTTCCAGGCTCCTTCCTGGTTGGGAAGGTCTAGCATGCTTGACCATATTCACATAAGGGCTGGAGGCTAGACAGTGGCAATTCTCACTGGCATCACATGAATGTATACTGAGTATTGTAGAATGCTTTGAAAATACTCCATCCTATAAACCATAGCTCATTCTAGTCATTAGAATCTACGATTAAAACATAGCTTTTGGTACACTGGAATTTTAAATTTGTGAATAGTTTCTCTGTCTTGAAGGAAAAATTGCAAAAAACAATTTTATACCAAATCAGATGCTTTCAATCTGCAGTAGAAGTGCTACCAACTAAGAAGACTAAGAAAGAGAAGCAGCAGTGGGAGAAGGCAGCAAGGAAATCAGCCTGCTTGACTCAGCCTGTGGTAGGAATAACTCAGGTCGCCCTTCATACAAAGGTGTGAGTTTGGCTTCTACACCTTTGCTTCCTTTATCATTTCATGTAATGATTCTTTGGCGTTCAGTATTTCTTGATTATAGTAGCCTCACTTTATCTGCTGTGTCACTTTCTTTGGTTTAACTTACCTGCAGTCCACTATGGTCTGAAAATATCAGTGGAAAATTCTAAAAATAAACAATTCATAAGTTTTAAATTATGCACAATCTGAGTAGCATGATGAAACTTTGTACTGTCTTGGTTCGGCCCACCTGGGACATGAATCACCCCTTTGTCCAGCATATCCATGCTGTGTATGCTCCCACCCCTTAGTCACTTAGGGACCACCTCAGTTGTCAAAGAGAGAGCGAGAAACCACATTCACATAACTGCTATTATAGGTATTGCTATATTGTTCTATTTTATTATTGCTGTTTTTAATCTCTTTCTGTGCCTAATTTATAAATAAACTTTGTCATAGGTATGTATATATAGGAAAAAAAGTGTATACAGGGTTCAGCACTATCCATGGTTTCAGGAATCCACTGAAGGTCTTGGAATATACTTCCCTTGGATAACAGGAGATTATTGTATTTCCTCTTTTCTATCTTACACTTTGTTCAAACAATTGGGAATCCTCAAAGCCTATCGTTGGAAAGTAAGTTAATGTTTTATATAAAATTTTAAAATTGTACATTTTTAAGGAACATCAATAAAGAAGGGAAAACTGATACAAGAAAAGGTACTGTGTATGTGCTACAGGGGTGCTTAATGTCAAAGTTAGACATGGAAGAATTTATATAATTAATAACATAACATTCAGGGGGTTATTTCCAGTGGATATTTTAATAGAAAAATATTACATATGTATTGATCTAGTGACTAGAAAATCATAAACAATTTAGACATTTTGAATGCATCACAACTAATAAACTACGGAAAACTTTCCTCATTAAACTAACTTAACATTATCAATTTAAAGCATATTTCTGAGACTTCAAATACATTTTCTGGCCATGTAACAGGTTTGCAAATCTTAAATGGTTTCATATTTCTCTAAACCATAATAAGAGCATAACATGAATATTTAAGCAGCTTAGCTCTGATTTAAATATATTTGTTCAGGATATGCTGGCAGCAACCCAAAATGTAGTGTAGTACCTCAAAGCTAGCAATTCCAAACTCATTTAAGAAAGCAGATAATATGGGCTGGCAGTATTAAAGCAAATAAAGTCAATTAATTTTTTTTCTTAATTTGTTTCTCTAGCTTGAAATTGCCAGGAATGTATAAATCTGAAGATGAATTGAAAAAAGAAATTACTGGGAAGGGAAAAATACAGAGGAAAGTATGAAAAAATCTAAAGCTGTTATTTCTTATTCTGATCTTAACAGCAGGTTACAGCTGGATAATAACATTATCTATTGGAGGTCACTGAAATGTAGAGAGGAAAATCCATTTTGAAAACTTTAACATGTGGAAAGTCAGTACATCATTTTCAAAGCAATACCCTAAAGAGAAAGTGTTTTTTAGCACTACTACCTTACAGAAAACTGCATTTTTATAGTAACTGAAAGATGCAAACTTAACTACAAAAATAAAATTATCATTTGCTTTACCACCATTAATCATAGGGTTTGAATTTCGATCCCTTGTTGAAGCTGAGACTTAAGTGGTGAGATGTTTCTACAAACCACATTCAGACAGTACTCTCAATGTTTCACTGACCCTCTTTGACTCATTTTGGTTTACTTTGGAGAGGTAACACTGGTCTTTTTTGGTTGTTGTTGTTTTTGAGATGTGAAGCAATAAAGAGGTACATTGAAATGGAATCCTAACCTGCTTTCCAATAAAAATACAGTTTGCATTATTTAGATTTTGCTTGAAGGCACTTCAATTTTTGATGCCTAAAACTGACTCAATTTAAGTGTTGAGCAAACATATCTTTTATACTATCATTGCCACCTTTTTAGAAAAAAAAAAAGTCAGAGTGGAGTAGGTTTGGAGGGACCTGAAAGCGGTATCTTATTTGATACTCTGAGAGCCCTAGTTCTCAACCCTGGCTACACACTGGAGAACTTACCAATAGAAAAATAAAAGCCCAGGCCTGCACTGCAACCCCAAACCAATTAAATAACAATGGCTCAGGCACAGTAGTTTCTAAAAGTTCTCCGGAATGATTCTAACATTGGCCAGGCTTAAGGGCAGAGTGAGTTATTCTTAAAATGTAAGTAAGGTTTGTACTACTGCTAAATGAAGGACTCTAATCTTTAATTAAATCAGGGCATCATACCATGCTGATTATCGATACGATAGCCATGTTTCTTGAAGAAAGTGTTTTAACATATGGAGATCCATATGCTTCCATTGCATATCCATATGCTCTGTTTCTATGTATGTTTTTCAAAATATGATTTTAGCTTTTGTGTCACTTTCATAAGAAATGTGTCCTCTGTATATTATAAATTGATAATAGTAGGGCATTTAAATTATTTATATATAATGACTTTAAATCAATAAAAATATTATTTCAAGTTATAATTCATGAAAAGTTATTCATTTATAAGTATTAAATATTAGCTTGAACATTATGGGTACTTTTATATTTTAATAAATAATATTGGATATCAACTTCTCTATGCCTCCCTAGAAAGGTTGAAATAACATAAAACAAAATAAGTAGTACAAAATAAAATTTCTAATATTTACTAAAATATTAATAAAAAGAAAAATGACATTTGGAAAGCACATCCCCTGGCCAGGCACATTAAATGTATTATTTCACCTTTCTTTAAAAAAACAATCTGAGAGGTAGGTAGCACCCATCATCAAGATAGAATAATGTGGTCTTGGAAAATTAATAATTTGTCCAGGTTCACACAATTCAGTTTAAAAAATGAAATGCAAATCCAGATTTTATTCTGTACTTTTCTCTACCATGAGATTCTGTCTCCAACAGAAACAAATAATCTTAAGAGAAATGCCATAATGAATCCAGTTCCATTTAACTAATTTATTGACTGTTTAATGTAATAAAGAGCTACTAGTAGCTATGAAAAATATAGAATTGAAACCCATTTGACCTCTTCCTTCAAAGGTATTATTACACATATAATAATTGATGATAAAATATATTAAGAGCTATAAGAGAGGTATAAACCAAGAAATACTATAGCAGTGCAATGGGAGGGGAAATTAATTTCAGTATCAGGAATGAAGGAGGCTCTTGGGAGGACAGCTCAACTCAACCATATTAAGTAGAATTTCCACAGAAAAAGGGATATGAGAAGGCTGTGCAATGATTAATCTACAAAGGGGAACGAATGGTTTCAAGACTGGTAAGAAGTAGTGAGGTCTGGCTGAAATACAGAACACATGAAAAGATGAACTGGAAAAGGAGACTCAGACATTGTCATGGGATCAAATCCCAAAGACCCAAAAGTCATTTGAAAGAATGCCAAGTAGTATCCTCTCTTTTTACACTGAGAAAACTGAGGCCCAGTGAGGTTTAACATTTCATCAAACATCACACCAGGAATAACTGGCAGAGATACACACAAAATATAAATCTCTTATCCCACTTATCTCTGTTCCTTCCCCCATCTCTCTCTGCTTCCCACTTTCCATCTCTTTTCTCCCTTTCCCTCTCTCTTTTCTTCATTATTTTACATTTTCCTTTTCCCTTCCATTTTATTAAATTTTGTTTTTCTTGGGAGGACATTTGTTAAACACCATATATAAAGTACAGCAAGTTGCATGATAATAAGGTTAAAGTGAACTAAGTAGGCAGTGATGAAAAGTCACACTCATAGTTGCCATTTACTTATGAGCAAAATAATGTTTTCTCTTGTGTATGTCACACTTTAAGCCACTTGGATTTTGAACCAGAAGCTCTGAAATTGATCCTGAAATTGGCCCTGGAATCATGTTCTTGATGTGATTTTGAGACTTCAAAATCTTTGGCATATGCCTGGGTTTTTAATCTTCCACATTTCTAAAACTCCATAGAATCAATAACAGCAACAAAGAAGGCAATGTTACAAATAATATACTATGACATTTTAATGAGGTTCATTCCCAAACTTATTGTAAACTCATTTAAATAAACAGTCCATGATGCTTCATCTTTTTTGTTTTGCATTCACGCTCCAAATCTATTGTTACTAGAGCTACAAAATTTTATACCATCTATATACGACTTGTAATTTCCCAGATTTCTCTAATTTTCTGTTTTAGGAGGTCATGAACTCTATATTCTTCAAGTGGTTACCTAACTGCCATGCAGGGTGGTTTTCAATAGACTCAGTAATATTTTGGAGTCTATCAGTCAATATACTGAAGAACACATTTACCACAACAATTTATAAAGAATGAAAATTTTACACTTTAGGTAGTCATGATGTTCTTTAATTTCCCTCACATTTTTTCAAGTTGGGAAATGTTGCCATTTTCAGCTTTTCTCTGAAGTTTAATTTTGTATTGTTAGTCTCAGTATTTTACAAAAATCATGTTCAAAGTCTTCCTATCAGATAGTTCTCATTTTCTATATATTTTGAAATACTTATTAAAAGCATATAAAATATTTAGAAAGAATTACTTGATTGATGAATACAGGATCCAGCACAAATAATGTCCTTTTTTATCACAAAATCTTTTATTATAAAATCACAAGCATGTAATTCTGTAACATAACAATACCATACTCAAGCATACCATATGACATTTTAGGTGAAATGTTCACATTAAAACTATAAATTATTACACCCATATTATTACCCTACCAACCACACTGAAGCAGGCCTCACTTTGGCTGGATTCTGTATATTAAAAGCATTCTACCACTGACACTAAGCAATTTAAATTTCAAACAAAAATACTTTCAAAGCCTCTCAGGGTAAATAAATTAACTAAAAAATTTATTTTCATGGATTGTACATTGCAGAAAATTTATTAGGTACTTTGATTCATTCTAAATATACTGATAATATAATTTATCCTAAATCTAAACATGTTGCAATAAATGTTAATCAGTGACATAATTTCTTAAATTTCCTACATTTTGCATTGTTGATGTGAAAACTTGAGGTTAAAAAACTTCAGGTTAAAAATTCAACTACCTAAGGACCACAGAATATTCAAATATAAGAAATCATGTGACAAAATATTTGCATATGTTTTGGCATAAGCATTGAAATAAAAATTAAGAAAATTTTGAGGAGTTTGTGTAGAAATCATATACACATTATTTACATAACTGAGACCATCTCACACCTGTCAGAATGGCTATCATCAATAAATCAATAAACAAAAGTGCTGGTGAGGATGTGGAGAAAAGGGAACCCTTTTACACTTTTGGGACTGGTACAGCCACTGTGGAAAGCAGTACAGAGATACCTCAAAAATTTTAAAATGGATCTGCCTTTTGACTCAGCAACCCTACTTCTGGGAAAATATCTGAAGGAACCCAAAACACTAATTCAAAAGCACCCCTATGTGATACAGAGAAATCTGATTAAGATAACTCAGATGAGTGGGGAGAAGTAGAGAGTGGGCATAGGAGGAATTTGCAAGGCAATTGTGCGAGTCTAGGACAGGACTGGCTGAGAAGCTCAATGTGTCCAGAGCCAATGGAAATAAAAAGAGGGTTTGCTCTCTGGCACCTGCGCTGGCTGTCTCTCAGGCTCTGGCTCTGGCTCCAGCTCCAGCTCCAGCTCTTCTTTCCAGAGGATGCCTGGATGATCGTGCTGCAGCTGCCCGCATTTCCCAACAGAAGGTATGTTGATGAGAAGGAACTCTAGGCCTAGCCTTGGACCAGGCTGGCCTGGCAGAGGGTGGTAGGTTTATTCTGCGGGTAGAGAGAACAGGTTCCAGAGAGGCAGAAGCCAGCAATTCCTCCAAAATTGTGTAGTTGTTATATATTACGTTGTTTAAATTTGTAAACTAACTCTATTAAAACAAGATAACTAAAAACTAACAGGGAAAAGATAGAACTCAGTTAGAGTTTAGCCTTAATTGATAGGCATAAGTGATTTAAACTGTGACTTGATAGACTTAAGTAACTGCTTTTGAATAAAGACTGCTTTCTTTGTCCGCAAACCTTTGCCTCCAGAATTTTTTCTTAGAGGTCAGTGGCAGGCAGCAGAACCTCATGAGTTGTTCGTAAACATATGTTCATTGCAATGTTATTTACAATCACCAAGATATAGAAACAGCCCAAGTGTCCATCAATAGATGAGTGAATAAAACAACTATGGGACATTTACACAATGGAATTCTACCCGGCCATAAAAAAGAAAATACTACCCTTTGCGACAGTATGGATGGACCTGGAGAACATCATGCTAAGAGAAGCCAGTCAGAGAAAGACAAATACCATGATTTCAATCATATGTGGAATCTAATAAACGAACTGACCTAACAAGCAAAACAGGGACAGACTCATAGATGGAGAGCAGATGACAGTGAGTTGGGAGGAGGGGAAGGTGAGGGAGTGAAGGGATTGAGCAAAAAGGATAAAGGACTCATGGACATGGACAACAGTGTGGTAATTGCAGGAAGAAGCGAGGTATAGGAGGACTAAATGGTAATTGAAAAAAAACACAATAAAGATTAAATAAAAAATAATTCTTATTAAGTAAATTTTTACTATATTGTTAGGAAACACATTTGTGCATGACTGAATACAAATTCATAATGTAGGACTAGACAGAATATATCTGTCCTTTCATAATTATAATAGAATTAAATCCTCCTCACCATGCTGAAGCAAATTGATCTTCAATAACAAAATATCTGCCTTCAAGGCAATCACCAAAAGATTTACCCCTAAACTGATTATTATCCAAGCTTTGTCAAAAGTGCAGCTGAAATGGTAGGCATATCAAAGGAGTGGCCAGCCTTCTTTTGATTGAAAATTAGCATTATATGATCAGATAATTAATATTGCTCTCACAAAAGCCCAACCACATTACATTTAATATTAAGTCATTGAATTATTAAAGGGAAAGGTATAAAAACAACCAAAAGTGTTCCTAATAAAGCTATTGTGAAGGCCATTGTTCATTCTGCTGTTACTATTTCTTACTTAGGCCCTTTATACGTATATGTATATACTTTAAAAAAAGTCTTCATTTATGCTAAGTGTCTCATGTTGCCTTGGCTTCCATGAAGCCTAGAGCTAAATTATGTTTTGTATTGATTTCAATTATAAGCTTGTATATTTAAAAATAAAAATTATAGGGTAATATAAAATAAAAAGTAAAAATGCTTTTGTACTCTTACAAACAAAAAATACACTCATTGACAGTTTGTTAAATATCTGTATTTTATTTTTGTCATTGGCATTCATTTAATTTAAAACATTACAGTAAATCTATATCATTTTACTTCTTATTAAGAGAATTTGTATTTCTTATTTTTATGAATTCTCTTCCCTCATGTCCTTTGTCCATCATTTTATTGATACTTAAATATTTTTATAAATAAACAAGAACTTCACATACAATAATGGTATTTGATATATTTATTTCAATTTTTTTCTGCTTGCTTTTTATCTTTTAGTGGGGATTCAAATGTCACAAGAACAATTATTTGAAAAGCAAGCTGGAGTCAGGAAGATGGGAGCGGCAATGACCCTTGAAAGTCTTCAAGATTGTGGCTGGCTGCAATGTATTTAAAACACTTCAAACAGGAGGGTTGCAGGACACAATTTGTGCTCCACTTTAACAGATGTTTGATAAAATGTACATAGACTTCTGGCCAAGATGGATGCGTAGCTGGATGTGCTTTGCCTCCTCTCGCAGACAAGATTAGGGACTACAAAAATATAGAACCAAAAAAAAGAAAACCCAACCAGGACAGACGGAGGATTGAATAGTGCGGAAATCCGACGGCAATTCAACCAGACCGGCAACCAAAGGAGGCCTGATGACCAGAGGTGGCCCTGTGACCAGAGGCGGCTGAGAGATTGGAAGCAGCCCTGCAACCGGGGGCGGCTCTGCGACTGGAGGAGGCCCCTCCACTGGAGGAGGTCCCGCGTCCGGAGAAGGCCCTGCAACAGGGAGTGGACTTGAGACCCGATGTGGCACTGGGAACAGGAATGGGACCAGGGGCAACTCTGCAACCAGTGGCCATGCGACTAGAGGAGGGTCTTTGTGGAAGATCCAGAGCACACACCTGTGATCTGAGCTGAAACAGTGGAAGTTGTGAACACCAGGATACCCAAAAGAGACTGCACCACTGAATCTCACAGGTATTCTACCACAGAAGTTCACATCATAAACCCAGGGAGCCAGAATAGATCAATTGAAGAAGCTGAGGCTGACAAGAAGAGTCTCACAAACAATGGGAAGACAAAGAAACAATCCCCAAATGAAAGAAACGGAGGAAGCCCCAGAAAGAATGTAAAATGAAATGGAGGCAACTCAACTATCAGATTTTGAGTTCAAAGCAATGGTTGTCAGGAAGCTCCATGAGCTCTCAATGAGCTAACAGAAACTACAGGGAAGCTACGAGGAACTCACTGCAAACTATATCAACATGAAAAGGAAATAGAAACTCTCAACAAGGGCCAAGAGGAAATGAAATATACAATTTCTGAACTGAAGAACACAGTGGAAGGAATGAAAAGCAGAATTGATGAAGCAGAAGATCGGATCAGCGAGTTGGAGGACCAAGTAGAAAAAAACACCCAGAAAGAGCATGAAAAGGAAAAGAGGCTCAGAAAGAATGAAGAGGGATTAAGAGAAATGCAAGACAATATGAAACATAATAATATCCGTATAATAGGGATACCAGAAAGAGAAGAAGATGAGCAAGGGATAGAAAACCTATTTGAAAAAAGTAATGATGGAAAACTTCCCTAATTTGATGAGAGAAAAAGTCACACAAATCCAGGAAAAAAAGAGAGTCCCAATCAAGAGGAACCCAAAGAAGCCCACTTCAAGACACATCATAATTACAATGGCAAAATTCCAAGACAAACAGAGAATCTTAAAGGTAGCAAGGGAGAAAAAGGAAGTAACATACAAGGGAGCCCTGATAAGGTTAGCAGCTGACTTCTCAATGGAAACTCTCCAAACTAGAAGATAATGGCAAGAAATATTGCAACTAATGACAACCAAAGGCCTGCAACCAAGACTACTTTACCCAGCAAGGCTTTCAATCAAGATAGAAGGCCAAATAAGGAGCTTCCCAGACAAAAGAAGTATAAAACAATACACCATTACCAAACCAGATCTGCAAGAGATGCTAAAGGGACTGCTTTAAGGAAAGAAAGGAAAAGGGAGAGAAAGACAGAGGAACATAGGTACAAAAATGGCAATGAATAAGTACCTATCAATAATAACCTTAAACGTAAATGGATTAAATGCTCCAATCAAAAGATATAGAATAGCTGAATGGATAAGAAAGCATGACCCACACATATGCTGCCTACAGGAGACCTACCTCACAACAAAAGGCCTACACAGACTCAAAGTGAAGGCCTGGAAAGAAATTTAACAAGCAAATGGACAGGACAAAAAAAAGCTGGGGTAGCAATACTCATATCAGACAAAATAGACTTCAAAAGAAGGGCCATAAAGAGAGACCTAGAGGGTCACTTCATAATACTCAAGAGAAGTATCCACCAAGAAGACATAAACATTGTAAATATATATGCACCCAACACAGGAGCACCCAAATACATCAAGAAAATCCTAGAGAACTTCAAGAAAGATATTGACAGCAACACAATTATAGTAGGGGATTTTAATACCCCACTGTCAAAAATGGACAGATCTAAAGAAAATATCAACAAAGATATTGCGGCATTGAACAACACTCTAGATGAAATGAACTTAACTGATAAATATGGAGCCCTTCATCCCAAAGAAACTAAATGCACATTCTTCTCAAATGCACATGGAACATTTTCAAAGATAGACCACATGATAGGACACAAAACAAGCCTCAACAAATTCAAGAAAATTGAAATCATACCAAGCACTTTCTCTGACCACAAGGGACTGAAATTAGAAACTAACCCCAAGGGGAAAAACCCAAAACTCTCAAAATCATGGAGATTTAATAGCATGTTATTAAACAATGAATGGGTCAAGAAATGAAATTAGGGAGGAAATCAAAAAGTTTCTGGAAACAAATGAAAATGAATGCACAACAACCCAAAACTTATGGGACACAGCAAAGGCAGTTCTCAGAGGGAAGTTCATAGCGATACAGGCCTACCTAAAAAAGATAGAAACATTTCAAACAAACAACCTAACCCTACGCCTCCAAGAACTGGAGGAACAACAACAAAGACAGCCCAGAGCAAGTAGGGGCAGGGAATAACCAAGATCAGAGCAGAATTAAATGACATAGAGACTAAAAGCACAATTCTAAGGATCAAAGAATCCAGGAGATGGTTCTTTGAAAAGATAAACAAAATCCACAAGCCTTTAAGCAGGCTCATCAAGAAAAAAGAGAGAGAGGACCCAAATAAACACAATCAGAAATGAAAGAGGAGAGATTACAACTGACACCACAGAAATACAAAGGATTTTAAGAAATTACTATGGAGAACTGTATGCCAAGAAATTTGAAAATCTAGGTGAAATGGACAAGTTTCTAGAAAAATATAATCTTCCAAAACTCAATGAAGAAGAAGCAGAAAGCCTGAACACACCAATAACAGCAGATGAAATAGAAGCAGTAATCAAAAAACTCCCAACAGGCAAAAGCCCTGGACCAGATGGATTCACAGGAGAATTCCACAAAGCATTTAAGGAAGAGCTAACCCCTATCCTTCACAGACTATTCCAAAAAATCCAAAATGATGGAAAACTCCCAAACTCTTTTTATGAAGCCAGCATCATCCTAATCCAAAAACCAGATAAAGACACAACAAAGAAAGCAAACTTCAGGCCAATATCGCTGATGACATAGATGCTAAAATCCTCAACAAAATATTGGCAAACCACATCCAACAATACATTAAAAAGATCATACACCATGACCAAGTGGGATTCATCCCTGGGATGCAAGGATGGTTCAGTATTCTCAAATCAGTAAATATAATACATCACATAAACAAAAGCAAAGACAAAAATCACATGATCATATCAATACATGCAGAAAAAGCATCTGATAAGGTACAACACCCATTTATGATAAAAACACTCAGCAAAGTGGGAATAAAGGGAGCATTCTTCAACATAATAAAGGCCATATATGAGAGACCTACAGCCAACATCATACTCAATGAGCAAAAACTAAAATCTTTCCCACTAAGATCAGGAACAAGACAAGGTTGTTCACTTTCACCACTTCTATTCAATATAGTATTAGAAGTCTTAGCCATAGAGATTAGACAAGAAAAGAAAATAAAAGGCATCCAAATTGGAAAGGAGGAAACAAAACTATCATTGTTTGCAGATGACATGATAGTGTACATAGAAATACTATAGACTTGGCCAAAAAGCTGCTCAACCTAATAAATGAATTTGGCCAAACAGCAGGGTACAAAGTCAACATCCAGAAATCAAAGGCATTTTTGTATACCAACAATGAAACAGCAGAAGCAGAAATGAAGAAAAAATCCCATGCGATATAGCAAAAAGAAAAATAAAATAACTAGGAATAAACCTAACCAAGGAGGTAAAAGACCTGTATGCAGAAAACTATGCAATACTAAAGAAAGAAATCAAGGAAGACACAAATAAATGGAAACATACAACGTATTCATGGATTAGAAGAATCAACATCATCAAAATGTCCATACTACCCAAAGCAATTTACAAATTCAATGCAATACCTATGAAGGTACCAATGGCATATTTCACAGACATAGAACAAACAATTCAAAAATTTATATGGAACCATAAACAACCCCGAATACCTGCAGCAATTTTGAGAAAGAAGAGCAAAATAGGAGGCATCACAATACCTGATACCAAACTGTATTACAAGGCCACTGTAATCAAAACAGCCTGGTACTGGCATAAAAACAGGTATATGGACCAGTAGAACAGAACAGAGAGCCCAGAAATAAACCCAAGTCTCTATGGTCAATTAATATTTGACAAAGGGTGCAGCAACATAAAATGGAGTAAAAATAGCCTTTTAAACAAGTGGTGTTGGGAGAACTGGTCAGCTACATGCTAAAAAAATGAAACTCAAGCACCAACTTACACCATACACAAAAATAAATTCAAGGTGGATAAAAGATTTAAATATAAGCTGTGACACCATTACAGCCCTAGAGGAGAACATAGGCAGGAAAAATCTCAGATATTTCACGCAGCAACGTTTTTATTGATATGTCCCCTAAAGCAAGGGACATAAAGGAAAGAATAAACAAATGGGATCTCATCAAAAGAAAAAGCTTCTGCATGGCTAAAGAAAACAGTATTAAAATCAAAAGAGAACCAACTGTATGGGAAAACATATTTGCCAATGATACCTCAGACAAAGGTTTAATCTGCAAAATATATAAAGAACGTGCATGACTCCACTCTAAGAAGATAAGCAACCCAATTAAAAAATGGGCAAAGGACTTGAACAGACACTTCTCCAAGGTGGATGTTCAGAGGATTTAGAGACACATGGAAAGATGCTCAATATCGCTAGCTATCAGAGAGATGCAAATTAAGACCACAATGAGATACCATTTCACACCAGTCAGAATGGCCATCATAAACAAAACAACAAACAACAAGTGTTGGAGAGGTTGTGGAGAAAAGGGGACCCTAGCACACTGTTGGTGGGATTGCAGACTGGTACAACCACTATGGAAAGCAGTATGGAACTTTCTAAGAAAACTAAAAATGGATCTACCTTTTGACCCAGCAATCCCACTGCTAGGATTATATCCTAAGAACCCTGAAACACCAGTCCAAAAGAACCTATGCACCCCTATGTTCATAGCAGCACAATTTACAATAGCCAAGTGTTGGAAGCAACCCAGGTGCCCATCAGCAAATGAATAGATCAAGAAACTATGGTACATTTACACAATGGAATTCTATGCAGCAGAAAGAAAGAAGGAGCTCCTACCCTTTGGGACAGCATAGATGGAACTGGAGAGCATCATGCTAAGTGAAATAAGCCAGGCAGTGAAAGACAAATCCCATATGGTCTCACCTTTAACAGGAACCTAACCCACAAAACAAACAAATAAGCAAAATATAACCAAAGACACTGAAATTGAGAACAGAGTGACAGTCACTAGAGGGGAGGGGGGGGGAAGATGAGGGGAAAAGGGAAAGGGTTTACAGGAACAAGTATAAAAGACACGGATAAAAACTAGGAGAGTGGAAATGGGAGGGAGGTGGGCAGGGCTGAGGCAGTGGGCTGGGCTGGGAGTAAAAGACAGAAAACTGTACAAGAACAGTTAAAATAAATTTTAAAAAATAAAGATAAACTGCATTTTATGCATAAAAATAAAAATAAGCAAAAAGCAAGCCTTCTTTTTCTCACTAAGTGAATGATACATCCTTTCCTTGTATATTATTAAACTTTTTTCTCATACTAACTTCTGTTTTGAGTTTCTATCTAGGTATTTTGACATAACAGTAAATCAAATGTTTAAATGCCATAATTATGTGAACATGGATGGTTAGAATACTTCTTTCTTTTATTTCCTAGATAATTTTGAAGGTTTATTTTTATTTTTAAAAAGTTATTACAAGAACCCCATTTAGGTAATTCAAATGAGTAAATTCATGCTACAATATGTTATTCAGGTACAAATACACTTCATGCTATTATCATTGCTATTAGTGTTATTAAATCTTAGGTATTTTTTAAAAGAAAACCTTACAAAGTTTACTTTTAGTTAGTTACTCTAACGTTACTCTATCATGTGGGAACTGAAGGTTGTGACTACATTAATGCATGAAACACAAATATCAATAATACTGCAGCAAGTTAATATACATATCCTTCTATGTCTATGAACTGATCTGCTCTTTCAGTCTTTTTCACTCTTATATCACACCATATTTTTCGGACTATAAGATGCATGCCCTCCCCCCCAAATTTGGGAAGGCTAATGGTTGTTAATGCTGCTGTTGAGTTCTGTCTACATTTACATTGGTGAAATACTATGTTATTTATGTTATTAAATATTTTGCCACATTTTTTGTTTCAAATTTTTTTTCTTTATTTTCCTCCTCTAAAACCTAGGTGCATCTTATGGTCCAAAAACATGGTATATCTGATTAAGAACTGCATATTTTAAAACTGGAAAGAACTTTACTCAAACTACCATTTTCTGATGAGGACTTAGAAACAGCAATGTTGAAATGGCAACTCTTTGAACCAGAACCCACATTTTCTTTAGATTCAGTATTGCCCCCACTCCACCATAAGCCTTTTTGAAGTATGTAAAAGAAAAGTAAAACTTCATTTCATGTGTCAAATTTCTAATTGAACTACTTAAATTGGTATTTCATGTGAATTTCTCTTACTGTTGGTGTTATACAAATTGTGACCAAAATAATAAAAATCTTGTATTTCTCAACAAATAAGTATAAGTTTTTACATATCCATAATGATATTTATTTCTACTATAGTAAAAAAATATTTATCAGCAAACCACCCTAGCCTAGGGGATATTTCATTCAAGTGGATCCTATTGCTAAAGTCATATATATGATGTACAGTAACATATATACATCATCAGAAAGTCCAGATGAATTAATAATTGAATAGACATTGATATCATATGTTAAGTATAGCACCTAACTAATATATGACATCATAGTTTGTATATGTGAAGTTAATAAAATACAGCCTTCCAGACAAAAATACACACATACAAACACATATAAACTGTAGGATCTTATTTAAAACACAATTTAAAAAGAATTGCAAAGATTTGAAAGAATCATATTCTATATACATGAACTACAAACTAAAAAACAAATAAAAATTTTTAAAAACTAAGATGTGAGAAAAAGCATTAATGCATCCTTCTTCATTTGTTTGTAATACAAACTAATTTCCATCCATCATAACTTGCTGGGACTAGTCTCTCAAGTAATTTACGTTTCCACGCTTACTATCGCTTACTATCCTTCATACAACAAATAGGGTGATGTTTTTAAAACAGATCAGTTCATGTAATTCTCTGCTCAAAATCTTTCAATGACTTCCCATTTCTTATATAAAGTATCCGAAATTTTAAGTATCTATATGGCCTGGTTCCTAACTATTTCTCCCATCTCTTCTCCTACTAATCTCTTCCTCACTCAATAAATTTTAGCCCCAATGGCTTCCCTAAAGTTCTTCAAACACCCAAGCTCCTTTCAGGCTTAGAGTCCTTGCACTTGTTTCCTTATTATTCTTGCCCCATGTATTCACACAGACCCCATCCATTCAGGTCTGTGGTCCAGCGCCATCTCAGAGAAGCCAGTGTTGACAACTCTGTGTAGAATAACCGACTTGCCAACCTTAACTCCATCGTAGCTTTCTTCTCCTCTTCCTGCCTCATTTTTTTCTAAGCAGAACTTATCCAACATTGGCACTATATTATAATTCAATTGTTGACCTTTTAGTGTCTTTACCACTAGAAAGTAAATCCTATGAGAGCAGGAAACAAGAACATATCTGACATGTTTTCTACTATATTCTAAATAACTAGAAAAGTACATGGCACATAGTAGGTGCTCACTATTTATTGAGTAAATTATTAGCACTTTAATTTTTAAATATATATCTATTTTATCTCTAACTATAAAAACAGTTTTTATATATAATTTTATCAGTTGCCTTAAAAATCTTTCATTTCTCTAGTTAGTGTAAATGTTATGAATTTATCTCTTCACATGTCAAAAATAGCCAAATATTGGTAATTATACATAGTTTACCCTAATATAACTAAATAATGAAAAACTAGTTAGAAATTTTGCTTGGTACACTTTATGTAAGTAAATATGTAATTTTTTGTCAGGTATTGGGGGAATCAAACAATTTCAAATACAGTTTTTTGGTTGGTTGTTTGCTTTTTTTCCTGGTGTGTGTGTGTGCACGCGCGCGCGCGCGCATGTGTGTGTGTGTGTGTGAGAGAGAGAGAATCATGGTTCAATTACCTCCATAAATAAAAAAGCTATATATCTAAGACTACCAAAGCGCTCACATGGAGATCTTTTCACAGTGTACTTCTCACTTGCCACTGTACCTTCATAATCTGTTAGCCTAGCTTACCCTTTCTGCTTATTTGGTGCACTCATGTGTAAACTGAAAGGTTGGAGCATATCATAACTCAAGTGTTAGGAAGATTCCTGCAAGTGCTGACATCTGGAGAGGTTTATCGCAGACACCTTCATTAGTGAGTGAGTCTACCAGAGGAAAAGTGGCCATGACCCAACCACTCTAAAATTGTGAAAATCCATTTTAGAGTTATTCACTCAGAAATCATTTATTCCATAGCCCACATCAACTAAATTTTTGGCCCATTAAAAAAGAGAAGATAGGCGCAGGAGAATAAGTGTGGTTATGGAAGGATGAAAGGAAACTGGTAAAAGACCAAAAGGGACAATGGCTTCTAAAGTAACAGCAAGTACTCTTTTGCAATGGCAGTCCCTGTAGCACAAGCTGAACATTCAAGCAGATGAACCAGAATGAATAAGATGTGAAGGACAGGGAGATTCAAAACAGGAGATAAGATGTTTATTGTGGGAACAGAGCACAGTGGAGAATGGAGGAGGATGGGGTAAGATGTAGTGTTCACAGAATGTATGTTCAATGTTAGAGATACTGGAAATGGAGTACTTTCAAGTAATGACAGAGACTGCAAGCACAATGAGAGGGAGTTCAGACTGGATGAGACAGAACAGAGACAAACATTACAAAGTTTTAGGAGGATGAAACAATGAAGGAACTGGGTTTGTCAATAGTTATCAATGTTACTATCATTTCCAAATAAAACAGCAACAGAAAACCATTGAGGCCAGCTGAACTAAATCCTTAAATTACTCAGGAAAAGAGTGAAATAGTGGCAATCAAGAAATATGCTGAACCTGCCTCTTGGTTCCAAGATTTTAGGGAATTGAGGGAGGAGCCTATACTGGAAAGAAAAATCAGAGGGATGTTCTCCACTTATCCATTTTGGATCAAAGACAACAGAGGAGAAGGAAGAAATGTCTGAAAAGAGTTTGAGTCAAAGGATTAGTTGGTTCCCAAAAGAATGACACATGCAAAAAAGCAGAGGCAAATGATAAATACCAGATAGAATGCAGAGGCCCTGAGGGCCTATAGGACAGAACTGGTACGAGGCAAGAAAACAGGATATGGTAGTAAAACATAGAAGCCTTTATCCAAGGGGGAAATATTCAGGGTTCAGTAATGATACAGGGAGTAGCGAGCAGACTGAAAGTAGGTAAGAAGCTGTTAGTGTGATCAACCATGTGCTTCTGTAGCCCACATCTCTATTCTTTTAATATTATTTCTGTTAAAAGTGTCTTTGTCAAAGATGAACTGTTAATAATATGTAACCCAGAGACAAAGAGAATATTTGTGAAAGAGTTCCAGTAACTAATTTCAAAGGGAGCTGACTCCAGCAACTGAATGTTCTGGCTCCAGGAGACTTGCTGACTCTCAACCATAAAATGAAGACATCAGCTGACCAGTTTCTGGATAATCATCAGAACTGACTGCACTGACTTTCAACACCACTGCCCCTGATTTCTTTGATCTGCTTTCCCTCTCTCTCCTAATTGAAATCCCTGCCTGCACACAGATGTTAAGATGGTCTTTGGGACATTAGTTGGCCACCTTCTCAGGCTGCTGACATTTGAATAAACCATCATTCGTCACACCAGCACCTGTCTCTCAAGAACGTTTTACCAAGCGGCAGGCAGCCGAATATGAGTTTGGTATCAAGTCAAGTTGATAGTTGATACCTTTTTTTTAATCTGAAAAAGTATGAATTTCGGTAAGAAGAATGGACTGCAACTGTGAAATCTGAAATTCTTATGATTAGTGAGCAGACTGTGGTTCAATAACAAAATGCAATTAAACTTGGAACATAAAGTGAAGGGATTTTGTAAGTGAGGCTCATCACCATGTTTAAAAGGAAACTAGAACTAGAAAGTCAATACAAGGTGGTATAAAACATTTTCTTTTAAAAATATTTTATTTATTTTTTAGAGAGGAGAAGGGAGGGAGAAAGAGAGGGAAAGAAATATCAATGTGTGGTTGCCTCTCACATACCCCCTACTGTGGACCTGGCCTGCAACCCAGGCATGTGCCCTGACTGGGAACTGAACGAGCAACCCTTTGGTTTGTACGCCAGCACCCAATCCACTGAGCCACACCAGCCAGGACAAAACATTTTTCTCTAATTCAAAAACCATGATACATTTTACAAGTAGAATTTTTAAAATCACATTGTCAAAATGCCAAGGCTTAAAGAAGAAATGTTTTGAACATGTTATTTAATATAAACCTAAAATATTGCTAAAAATTATTATGATAACAACTGTATAAGTAAATGCAAGTAAAACTTCCTTCTAGACCTATCTCAGCATATAGGATATGTTCTTCCTTGAGAAGGACAGACAGTAATTTAAAATGAATAAATTCTAGACCAAGATACTACAAATTACACTTAATACCATGCAAATAATGCCAGGTCATAATCATATTTCTAAAGTAAGTAATAGAGGAAAAGAAAAACTTATTATCTGGCTTTAGTTTGGAATCTTCCAAGTATAATAACATATTCAAAAGATCTATCCTACTAGCCCCAGCCAAGTAACTCAGCTGGTTGGAGCATTGTCCCTGATATGCCAAGGTTGCAGTTAGATTCCTGGTCAGGGTACACGCAAGATTCAGCCAATTAGTGCATAAACCCACAGCATTAAGTGGAATAACAAATTGGTGTTTCTTTTCCTTTTCACTTCTCTTTTCTCCTGTCTCTCTCTCTCTTTCTCTCTCTCCCTCTCTCTCTCTCTCCCCCACTCTCCCTCCCTTCCTCTCTTTCTCTAAAATCAATAAATTAAAAAAATTAAAAATAAAAGGGGAGCACCTTAATTTAAGTTTAAAAAGGATTCAGAAATAATTTTCATTGATATATAGTGGGTGAAAAATAATCACTTCTGAAGTGATTTTTTAAAAAACATTTCCGTGGACCCAAAATTTACTAGCCCATTTTAGCCTTGTTTTTGCCTCAGCAAATAAGGCTAAAAGAAATTTAATTCCTGATTAAAACTCAGAAACATGTATCCACTCATCTGTCTTGAGAAATAACCTCAATATAGCCACATAATTTATTTTGATATTTAATGTTTTCTTATTTTCCATCAATCATTGGATATTTTTAGCATCATCTTCCTGTATTAGCGTTCCTCTATTAAAATTGGAATTAAATCATTTAGTTTTTGAGATATGTATTTAGAGATATATTTAAAAATATATCCTGGCAGAAGTAAGGCCTGCTTGAGTGTGGTTGGTAGGGTGATAATGTGAGTGTAATAATTTATAGTATTAATTTGAACATTTCACCTAAAATGTCATATTGTTATGTTACAGAATTACATGACTAAGATTTTGTAATAAAAGATTCTATAATAAAAAATGGGTGTTATTTGTGCCAGACCCTGTATTTAGAGATATGTTTTCCTTTTATTTTCTATCAAGTGATTGCTGAAGAGAAAAAGTAATACTACATGTAAGTCACTTTTTTACCTCCACATAGGATATTATTAGCTCCTATTGTTCCTTAAGTACATCTGTACCTCTTCTTGAAGACCTCTTTCTTTATATATTCAGAAATGTTAATCAGCCAATCTCAGAGATCACTTTGTTGTGAATTCTGTTACATTAAAGGGTGATGAAAATAAAATCATGTAATGAAAAGAGAGGTAGTAGTAAAATTGAAAGTATTCATGTCCAATTAATTCTATTGTAAACATAAGAAGAAAGCAAAACTGGAAGACTATCTTATTGTGTTTCTCTGCTAGTTCACTCATGACCTGCTAACAAGAGGCACACTGTGCATAGTGATTCACAGAAATCTGGGGAAGCGAGTCTAGGCAGGGAGTGAAAACTAGCACCCTCAGGACACATCCACTCACTACCTTCTTTTGTAAATAAAGTTTTATTGAACCTCAGCTGGGCCTACAAAGGTAGAGTGGAATAGTTGCCACAGAAATCACATACCCTTTGAAGTTGAAAATATTTACTATCTGGCCTTTTACCAAAAATGTTTGCCAACTGGAGGGTTAGGTTCAAAAGTGTTCTCCATTCATTTGCCCTTCCATCACTCATCATGTCTTATACTTCCCTCTAAACCCTACATCAGCATATGGAAACATGTTTCTGGTGTCTTTCAAGAACTGTGGCAGCATGTCAGGCAACTGTCCAGCTTCAGGACACATCTGTGGCCAAAGCCAGGGCTCCACAACATCCTTTTCTGCCATCCAGCAGACCTTAAAATATCAGCCAATGTTGCTTCCCTCTTTAAAATTATACTCATCCACTCTTACTCCTTGAAATTATGCTTCTCCCAGGGGTTAGAGAAACTCAGCGCTGCTCATCCTTTTCTTGTATCTCCCAAAAGACAAGTAGATGCATCCTTCTGCTACAAGAATTTCCCTAAGGCATTTTCTTGTATTCTGTGGCTCCAGCATAAAATGAGTCCATATAAATTCCTTACTTCATAAAGATCTTCCCAGACCCTAAAGCCAGTCAAGACAGAATTACTGGTGACCCATTGTCACCAATGGGTAAATCGCTACCTAAACTGAGTAACATCACACTCTGGGCAGCACAACCATTTCTAAAGGAAAGAAAAAAGACTGATAAATCACAAAAAAAAAAAAAAAAAAAAAAAAAAAAAAAAAAAAAAAAAAAAAAAAAAAAAAAAAAAAAAAAAAAAAAAAAAAAAAAAAAAAAAAAAAAAAAAAAA
>PVKU01011251.1:0-44919 GCA_004027475.1 Anoura caudifer | reverse complement strand
TGAGCTTCCTGGACTTCCTGGAAGTCTATTTCCTTTGCCAGATTGGGGAAGTTCTCCTTCATCATTTGTTCAAATAAGTTTTCCCCTTGTTGCTCTTCTTCTTCCCCTTCTGGTACCCCTATCATTAGGATGTTGGGATGTTTAAAGATGTCCTGGAGGTTCCTAAGCCTCTCCTCATTTTTTGAATTCTTGTTTCTTCATTCTTTTTTTGTTTTTTTTTTTTGTTTCTTCCTTCTGGTCCACTCCATTGATTTGAGTCTCAGTTTTCCTCCCATCACTATTGGTTCCCTGTGCATTTTCCTTCATTTCACTTATTGTAGCCTTCATTTGTTCATCTAATTTGTGAGCAAAATCAACCAATTCTGTGAGCATCCTGATCACCAGGGCTTTGAACTGTGCATCTGATAGGTTGGCTATCTCTTGGTCGCTTAGATGAATTCATTCCGGGGCTTTGATTTGTTCTCCCATTTGAGCTATTTTTGTTTTTTTTTTCTTTTGGTCTGGTCGCAGCTGTTACATATGAGGGGCGGAGCCTTAGGTGTTTCCCAGGTGGGGCAGCCCAGTTGCTGGGTTGTGGCGCTGAATGTGGGGGCGGGGTCCAAGAGGGAACAATGGCGCTTGCTCTGCTCTCTCTTGGATTCCAGTCCCTTCTGCCACTTCCCTTTCACCTGGATTATCTGCGCGTTAATGTGTGACCACCTGTCAGCCAGCTGCCTTGTGTGGCCTCACTGAGTCTGCACCATTGCCACCCTGTGCCTGGGGTCCAACAGCCAATGCCTGCACACCTGGGATCTGCCAGCTGCTGCTGTCTGCACACCCGGGTCTGCCAACTTCCACTTTTTCTTGCTGCAAATCCGCCCCTCTTACCGATCTGGATGAATGGTTGTCAGACTTCTGTACAGTTCAATTTTCTATCAGTTCTGCTTGTTTTCTTGTTTTTAAATCTTTGTTGTCCTTAATTTTGGTTGTGTGAGGAGGCACAGTGTGTCCACCTACGCCTCCATCTTGGCTGGAAGTCTGGGTTATTATTTTTAAAATCTCTGTTGTACCTATGGTTATTTCCCCTTTTTTAAAATTTGCATTTTTTTCTTTTGTATCATTTCTCCTTTTCTTGTTTAGTCTTGCCAGAGGTCTACCAGCTTTGGTTTTGTTAATCTCCTTTTATTGTTTGCAGCTGTTCTCTTTTATTTTTGCTTTCTTCTTTGGGGGAGGGGTTTGCACTGTTTTTTCTCATCTTCTTGAGTTTAATACCATTTCACTATTAAAAGTTACCTTTCCTCTAAGAGCTGCTTTAGCTGAGTTTTGCAAATTTAAAAAAAATATTTATTTACTTTTAGAGGGAGAGAGAGAAACATTAATGTGCAAGAGAAACAATTGGTTGCTTCTTGCAAGCCCCCAACTGGGGACCTGGCCTGCAATCCAGGCATGTGTCCTGACTGGGAATCGAACCAGTGATCTTTCAGTTCACAGGCCGGCACTCAATCTGCTGCTCCACACCAACCAGGGCTGAGTTTCACAAATTTTGATCTGGAGTATCTTCATTATCATTCAGTTTTTCATATTTCTTAATTTCCTTTATGATTTCTTATTTAACTTACAGGAGTTTTTTTGTCGTTGTTGTTTTTGCCATGTTAGTTTCCCAAGGCATGAGTTCTTTTTTAGCATTTCCTTTTTGTTTTTTAACACAGCATTGTAATATTCTGCTACTGCTTTCTAACTTCATCCCATTATGGCTGGAGAAGATACTTTTTAAAAAATATATATTTTTATTGATTATGCTATTACAGTTGTCCCATTTCCCCCCTTCATTCCCCTCCACCCTGCACATCCCCTCCCATCCACATTCCCCCCCCTTAGTTCATGTCCACGTGTCATACGTTCTTTAGCTTCTACATTTCCCACACTGTTCTTGCCCTCCCCCTGTCTATTTTCTATCCATCATCTATGTTACTTATTCTCTGTACCTTTTCCCCCTCTTTCCTCCTCCCCTCATTCCCCTTTTGCTAACCCTCCATGTGATCTCTATTTCTGTGTTTCTGTTCCTGTTCTACTTGTTTGCCTAGTTTGCTTTTGTTTTAGGTGTGGTTGTTAATATCTGTGAATTTGCTGTCTTTTTACTGTCCTATTTTTTATTTTCTTTTTCTTAGATAAGTCCCTTTAACATTTCGTATAATAAGGGCTTGGTGATGATGAACTCCTTGAACTTGACCTTATCTGAGAAGCACTTTATCTTCCCTTCCATTCTAAATGTCAGCTTTGCTGGATAGAGCAATCTTGGATGTAGGTCCTTGACTTTCATGACTTGGAATACTTCTTTCCAGCCCCTTCTTGCCTGGAAGGTCTCTTTTGAGAAATCAGCTGACAGTCTGATGGGAACTCCTTTGTAGGTGACTCTGCCTTTATCCTTTGCTGCTTCTAGAATTCTCTCCTTCATTTTAATCTTGGCTAATGTAATTATGATGTGCCTTGGTGTGTTCCTCCTTGCGTCCAACTTCTTTGGGACTCTGAGCTTCCTGGACTTCCTGGAAGTCTATTTCCTTTGCCAGATTGGGGAAGTCCTCCTTCATCATTTGTTCAAATAAGTTTTCCACTTGTTGCTCTTCTTCTTCCCCTTCTGGTACCCCTATCATTAGGATGTTGGGATGTTTAAAGATGTCCTGGAGGTTCCTAAGCCTCTCCTCATTTTTTGAATTCTTGTTTCTTCATTCTTTTTTGTTTGTTTGTTTGTTTGTTTCTTCGTTCTGGTCCACTCCATTGATTTGAATCCCAGTTTTCCTCCCATCACTATTGGTTCCTTGTGTGTTTTCCTTCATTTCACTTAGTGTAGCCTTCATTTGTTCATCTAATTTGTGAGCAAAATCAACCAATTCTGTGAGCATCCTGATCACCAGGGCTTTGAACTGTGCATCTGATAGGTTGGCTATCTCTTGGTCACTTAGAAGTATTGGCTCTGGGCTTTGATCTGTTCTCCCGTTTGAATCATTTTTTTTTTTTTTTTTTTGGTCTGGTCGAGGCTATTACCTAGTGAAGGGCAGAGCCTTAGGTGTTCCCCAGGGTGGGACAGCCCGGTTGTTGCGTTGTGATGCTGTATGTGGGGGCAGGGTCCAAGAGGGAACAATGGCACTTGCTCTGCTCTCTCTCGTAAATCAGTGCTTTCCGCAGCTGTCCACAAGCAAATTGGGCCCTTCTGGTGCTGATTTCCATGTGGGTTGTCTTGTGTACATTCTAGGACCCCGTGGGTCTCTCCAACGAACTCTCCTGTGAGGCTGGGAATCTCTCCCAGCACCTCAACCCCCACAAGTGTTTTCTATCAGTGCTTTTAGGCTCTATTTCCTGGTGCTGGGGCCCTGGGTTGCAAGGTCTGTCTTGCTCCCTGTTTTCACCTGGTTTATCTGTGTACGAATGTGGGACCGCCTGGTCAGCCAGCTGCCTTGCGTGGCCTCACTGGGTCTGCCCATTGCCACCGTACACCCCAGGTCCGCCAGCCGCCGCCTGCACGCCTAGGGTCTGCCAGCCACTGCCTGCGCACTCCGGTCCGCCAAACTCCGCTGTTTCCTGCTGCAACTCTGCCCCTCTTACCGGTCTGGATGAATGGTTGTCGGACTTCCATACAGTTCAATTTTCTGTTAGTTCTGGTGTTTTCTTGTTTCTAAATCTTTGCTGTCCTTAATTTTGGTTGTGTGAGGAGGCACAGTGTGTCCACCTACGCCTCCATCTTGGCTGGAAGTTCTCCGGAGAAGATACTTTGTATGATACCTGTCTCTTCCGATCTGTTGAGATTTGTTCTGTAGCTTCATGTGTGGTCTGCCCTGAAGAATGTGCTGGGTGCACTTGAGAGGAAGGGCTTGGCATTGTAGCCGGAGGCCCTGGTGGTGCGTGTGAGTGACACCCATTCCCAGGACGCGGTCCGGGCTGCCTCCTCTGCCCGGTACTGAGTGGGCTCTTGTGCATGTTCTGTGTGTGTGCTAATGCAGGGTGCGCTTGTTCCTGGGGTGCTGGGTGGGGGGTTGTGTTAATCGTGAGGTTTTCCCCTTGCAGTTTAGCCACTGTCAGGAAGAGCATGGAGAATGTGGAGCAGCTGGCCTCGTCGCTGAGCTTTAACTCCTACATGGACAGTGACATGCCAGGGTGAGTGAGACCAGCAAACTGGGTGCACCCTCCTGGCGGCGGTGACTGGGGCCCCAGGTGGTCTGGGATGAAGGCTGTGGGGACTGGGATGGGGAGGAGTCCTCGGGGTGGGGTCCCAGGAGAGCTGTCGCCATGTCCGACCACCAGGGCCTTCCATCCTCATGTTGGGAAGCTGTGTCCCTATTGTGCTGGGGATGGGAGTGACTGTGGCTGGGGGTTGACATTTGAAAGGCCAAGGGTGGGGGTTTGTGTTGACCTAAGTTGGGGGTGGGGCGCGGGTGAGCAGAGGGGGAGACAGCGACGGTAGAAGGTGGTAAGCGCACGGTGAAGGGGCAGAAGTGCCTGGTGGGGGTGGAGAGGCTGGTGGGGGTGGGGGTGGGGGCAATGGGGGTGCGTGATGGGGTGGCAGACAGGCAGTGTGTGCTGGTCGGAAGCGACTGTGGTGACGTTCCGATGGGGCGGTGGTGGCCATGCCTGGTGTGTGGAGATGGGGTGGCAGTGGTGGGGCCAGGCTGCCGAGACACCTGGTGACCTGCAGGTCTGTGGGTCATGGTTACTGTGTCAGGGCCATCCTTTTAGGGGGCCAGGGAGCACCTCAATCTCCTAAGCCCGGCCTTATACAAGTTTAGGGCTGGAGGCGAAGGTTTCTGGAGGGTGGAGGGACAGGGTTGGCAGTGACTCTTCTGTGAATGCCCTCAGGTGGCCACCTGTCCGGGGTCGCAAGGAGGTACCCTCTTGGGTGGGCATCTGTGCGCTGCCCCTTGGCCGAGGGCACTGCTGTCTGTCCGCTGGGGTGCTGGCTCTGTGGTAGGCCCAGTCCCTGCTGCCCAGGCCCTCCTGAGAGCTCTGGGCAAACCCTGACAGAGGAGAGACCACTTGGTGCCAGGGACCTGCACCAGCTCTGCCGCCCTCCCCACCACAACCCCCTCCCCTGCTCCGTTCTTGGATCTTGCCCTCGGCTCCCCCTCTGGGTGATTCCTTTGGATCCCCAAGAACGAGGCACCCGGTCAGAGCACAGGGATGCAGATGAGCCCACGTCTGCCTGGCACAGAGGGATGGGTGGGGCCCTCCTCCAAATGGGCACTACTTCCCGGAGTGTGGCCATGCTGGGCTTGGCCCTGGTCTTCTGCGCACCCGCTCAGCCCCAGCTTTGGCAGGTGAGCCCCATCCTGCTCTGTCAGCACAGTCTGGCCGGGTTCATTATTGGCTTGTTGCCTCCCCAGAGCTTCCTTGGTCCCCTGTCATGGTTCCTTTGGATCCTGATTTTATTGTCCCTTTCTAGCTCTTTGCCACTGATGGGGTGGTCTGGCAGGACTGGTGTGTGTGTGTGTGTGTGTGTTTAAAGATTTTATTTCCTTTTAGAGAGGGGAAGGGAGAGAGAGAGGGAGGGAAACATCAATGGGTGGTTGCCTCTTGCACTCCCCCTACTGGGGACCCGGCCTGCAAACCAGGTATGTGCCCTGACTGGGAATCCAACCTGGTTCACAAGCCGGCACTCAATCCACTGAGCCACACCAGCCAGGGCAGGACTGGTGTGTTTTCGGCACCTGAATGGTAGAACCTCTGGCTACAGGCCCTGCCGACCCTCTGCCCCCACTGCCCTCTGATAGCACAGGGGACGGGAAGGGAGGTCCATTAGGTGGGGCGCAGTCGCAGCGAGCCTGTGCTGACTCCCAGCCCCCACAGCGCCCTTTCTGCGGCCCTCGCACACACCATGTTATGGCCGGTCTGCCGCGTTGTCAGCATCATGCAAGAGCTGGTGTCCCAGCCCCAGAGACCCAGAGATAGCCCTTTCTGATGTAAGCATTGGGAGTCTTTGGCCTCCTCTGGGCTGCTCAATTCTGCCTCCTGAACTTGGCCTTCAGACTCCTTAATCTGGGAGGGAGCGCCAACCTGGGGAAGCCCCCGTCCCTCTCAGAGGCAGGCTTCCATGAGAAGCGGGGCCTGTTGTCACTGCCAGCCCCTGCCATGCTGTGCCCTCACCCTCCAACATTGCACCTCCTCGGAGCATCGTGCCTGGTCGTGCCTGGCTGTGCCGTGGGGTCCCTGAGTGGATTCATCTATCCGTCAGGGACTTACTGGGCACCTACTCTGTGCCGGCCACTGGAGACAGCGATGGTGCAAAGCATCTGAGAAAGTGATGTTTTTGAGCTGAGGGCTGAAGCGTAGACCGGAGTCAGAGATATGGGGGTGGGCCAGGCAGGAGGCGCTGCTTGCGCCGAGGCCTGGGACCACAGCATGCCGCTTTCGAATGCGGGAAGGAGGGCAGTGTGGCTGCAGCACTAAGGAGGGAGGGTGCGAGTCCCAGACCACACGAGGGGTTCTCCGTGATCTAAGCTTGAAAGGTTAAAATTTGCCTTGGTGCGAGTTTTACTTTCTGATGAGACAACTCCTAACTCCCCCCCTTTTATTGTGAACTATAATATATAACATACGTATGCACGCACACGCAGCGTGACAAGCGATAAAGCGATTTCTGGGCCGAGAGCTGTGGGAGCCATGGTGGCCCTTTGAGAAGGCAGTGACGTGATGAGACCCAGCAGGGGGCGGAGGGCTGAGGTGGCTGAAGGAGCCCGAGGTGGGCTGTGGGTTACCGGGAGAGGCCGGCCCCGGGCGGGCCAGGCCTGGCCTCCCCCCACTCCCGGCCTGCTGCTGCCCACGCTGGTGGAGCAGCCGGGGCCTGGGCGCCTGGGCTGCGCCTTGTCCTCTTTTTTTCCTTTTAATATCCTGGGAGTTGATTTCTAACACGTAAGCATTCACAGTACACTCAAAAGAAGTCGAGTATTTTTAAATTACAGTAAGACAACTTTTAGCTCATCGGTGTCGTATACAAAGAAGTGTAACACCCGTCTGTTTTTCTATCGTTTATTCATAAATTACAGAAATCTTTTTCGTTAATACCTCGTAACCAGGACTCCCCATTAATCTGTCAGGAAAACTAGCCTGACCCTTTCACCTTTCGTACCCTTATTGCTGTAAAATCTAGGTGATTCTTGCTTCCCTCTGGGGCCCGTTTCACCCTTTGACCCTGGCATCCCACAAAGCCCAGGAACCCCAGGAGGTCTTCGGTCCCCATATTTTAGATGTATCTGTATTAGGTTTGGGTCCTCTGAGCTGTACGTCTACCTGGTAAAAGGTATGCTAGACTGATGGTTATACCTGAAAATCTGCGGGCGAAAAAAGAGGGGGGCTCTGTGGAAAGCCACCTCACGGGGCGATCTGATCCCGAATCCCTAACCGGGCAGGTTGTGCTGGGCAGTCCCCCCGGCACATAACTTCTTTAGTAAAAGGCTCATCTTGGCCTTGAGCAGGCCTGTCCGTTGTTTCTGTGCGTCCAGTTAACACCTGTGCTGTGTCTTTAAGAAGATCCTGTGTCTGTCCTTCCTGCCACTGACGTCAGGATAGGGGAGGGCTGAGGAGGAGATGTGCTTTCCTTTTCTCTGAAATGGGAGGAGATTGAAACCGAGTGGCCCGTGATGGAAAGAGAGCAGTCTGGGACAGGAAGACCCTGAGTAAAGGTGGAGGCTGACATGGGGTGAGCTTGGGCGCCATGCTGTGCATGTGTGTGAGAGAGAGAGAGACTGCGGGGGAGACTGAAGGTGATGGGCCTGCACTCACGTGTCACTGGTGTGAATGTGTGTGTGTGTGTGTGTGTGTGTGTCCCCTTTCCCTGTCCGCAGGAGGTCTGGGAGGAGCCTGTGGCCGAGGGAGGGGCCAATGGGGCTCACCTCTCGGGAAAGACTGACATCCTGTCTTGCAAATGCGCTGGGGTATTTTCCAGTGTGAAGGGTCTGTCCTTCGTCCGTCCCTAGGCTATGGTGCAGGGCCCTGCGGAGGTGCTGCCTGTGTGGGCTGTGGAAGCCCCTCCACAGCCCCCCAGGGTGGGGCCCACACCCCCCCAAACCCTGCACCCCCCACCCCCGAGGGTGGGGAGGCTCACCAGGCTCCTCCTGGGTTCTCCTGGGCTTGGTGCACCTGCTGAGCATCTGCCTGATAGCTCTGGGGGCTCTGCCTGCCCTGGGAGCACAGTGTTGATGAACTGGCCCAGGGCCTGCTTCCTCCAAGAGCAGGCCCCCACTGTCGCGGTCCTGGCTGAGGGGCTGGGTCAGGCAGGGGGCCTCTTCTTCCAGAAGACAGACCACCTCCAGCTCCCCCTGCCCCTTGGCATCTGACTGGCTCTCGGTTTTCCCACCTGTGGAGCCCAGGGGTGCAGGTGAACACCTGGCACAGTGCTGGTGCCCAGCAGGCTCCGGTCACAGTGGGGACAGCCCTGCCCTGGACGGTGAGCCAGCCAGTGCCGAGGCCAGGCGCACTGCATTCCTCTCCTCCGCCCGCGTTCTGGACATGCTGGCCTCTGCTCTCCGGGACCTTCTCCCCGTCTTCATCCCCTGGGCTTCCTGAGTCATTACCTCCCACATCTGCCTCCTCCAGGGCTCCGTGGGCTCCCGGAGGCCCCAGTCTGTCTTGCGCCTCGCTGAGTTTTTGGCTCAAACCGCAGTGCCTGATTTGTGGCACGTGCTCGATGACCATTTGCTCATCAGTTGGTGGTGGACGAGAGGTGTGGGCGGTGGAGAGGCGCAGAGAAGCTCCTCCCACCCCCATGCTCTTGAGGGCAGGGCAAGAGGCACAGACCCCAGTGGGGTGCTTTATATAGATTCGCAACCCCATTTTACCCGTGAGGAAACCGAGGCTGGAACAAGATACCCCGTGAGTCCCTCTGTCTGTGTTGCCTAGAGTGTCTCCTGTGAGAGGGGAGCCCCCTGGGGGTGGCTGGGCTGTGGACGGCCGGTCTGGGCTAGGGGTGAGAGGCCCCAGGTCATGACGGCTCCATGGCAGGTTCGGGGCCACCGTTGCCGTCGGCGTGACCATCTTCGTGCTCTTCGTTGTCGCCATCATCGCCTGCTTCACCTGCTCCTGCTGCTGTTTGTACAAGATGTGCCGCCGGCCTCGCCGTAAGCATGCCCACCCCACCCACCCACTGTGCAGGGCCCAGGGTGGCCCAGGAGCTGCCAATGGCCCTGGTTTGGCTAAGCTGGAGGGAGGGGTGGCAAGCCTGAGGGTCCTGACTGGGTTCTGTTTGCAGCGGTCGTGACCACCACCACGTCCACCACCGTGGTGCACCCCCCCTACCCGCAGCCTCCCAGTGTGCCGCCCACCTACCCGGGGCCGTCGTACCAGGGCTACCATCCCGTCGCCCCCCAGCCGGGGATGGTGGCAGCACCCTACCCGACGCAGTACCCACCGCCCTACCCGGCCCAGCCCACGGGGCCGCCAGCCTACCATGAGACGCTGGCTGGTGAGTACCGCTGCCGACTCTGAGCCGCCCTGACCCCAGAGCTCCCGCGGCGCCCTCGCCAACCACAGTCTTCTCTCTTTGCAGGAGGCGCAGCCACACCCTACCCCCCCAGCCAGCCTCCTTACAACCCGGCGTACATGGACCCCCCAAAGGCCGCCTACTGAGTGCATACCTGCATCACTGGTTGCCACTCGATGCGTCGTGTGTGTGAGTGTGTGTGTGTATACGTGAACAGCTCTGCAGGCACGGCCCTTTTCTCCCCGTGCAGGATGTGTGTGTGGTGTGTTTGTGCACTTGTGATGCCGACAAGGTGGGGACAATCCTGCCAGAGTTGCTGGGACCATACTTTTGTTCTCTTCCTCACGTCAAATGGCGCTTCCTTGAAATCTCAAACAAAATTCAAAGAATGGGGTGGGAGTTCATCGCCAGGCCACCCCAGGGAGACCAGGCGGGACTGTCCTGCTAGGATGGCACAGTTCTTTGTGGGCTAGACGCGCAGGTGCCCTGGCTCAAGGCCACAGCTCATCCCCAGGGTGCGCGTCCCTTTGAAGAACCAGAGCTGTGATGCGGGGAAGCGGGCGAGGCCCAGGACTGGCCGAGCTGGGTTTTGATCCCTGGAGCCTGTGTCGCGTGTGCCCAGTGGGAGGCGGGCAGCCTTTTGATATCAAAATGCCCCACCCACCTGCCAGCTGTGCGCCTGGACTATTCCTGCAACCTCCCTGGGACCACCTGGAGGGTCACATCAGGTGGCTCTGCCCCCCCAGCAGGTGGCGGGGTGGCCTCTGTCCACCTACACACTCAGGTGTCCTCCCTGCAGTGTTTGTGTTGTACTTTCAGCCAAACATTTTGCCTGTTTTCTCTTTTAAAGTGTATGAGGTCGTTGCTCTGAGGCCGACGCCCAGGGTCCTGGAGGGAGGTTGGTGCACCGGGAGAGACCGTCTGACCCTGACAGTCCCCGCCTCCCTCACGCCAGCCTCGGCGCAGCCAGCTCTGTGCTCCCATCCACTTTGTCCTTGCAGCGGGGCACCTGGGCCTGTCGGCCGCCTGGATCAAAGGTGGCAGGGGCCCCGGTGGCTGCTGGCCCAGACACGAGTACTTCGCTGTTCCTCCGTCCCTCTGCTACTGTCTCGCCAGATCTGTGTCAGCTCTGTACCTGTTGATATGTGTCTGAGTCCCGGGTCTGCGCCTCTGTTTACAATAAATGCAGACTTTTGGAGCTGCCCCTCTTCTACAGAGCCTTGGCTGGAGGCGCCGGGCAGCCAGCCGGGCACCACTTCCGTCCAGCGCTGGGAATTCCGGGTTTGTCCTACTAGTATAGGGCTCAGATGGCTGGTCGTCCTGCTAGGGAGGGTGAGGGACAGAGGAACAAAGACTGCCACCCTCCGGGACCCCTGCCCAGGTGCCTGAGTGTGGGCACAGGGGCCGGCAGCTCAGGCTGCCAAGGAAGGTGGAGGCGAGAGCATGCTCAGTGCTGTGGGGTCTTTATTAGTCAGACCCTCCTCCTCAGCCTACTGCCCAGGTGTGGCCAGGGACAGCCCGTACAGTGTGGCTACCGCCACGGTCACCACGGCCAGCAGGCCCAGTGGGGCCATCAGTCCCTCCATGGGTGAGGATCCAGGGTCCTTCACTGGAGAAAGGACCTTGGACCTACTGCTCCTCTCAAGTTTGGGACTGGTGTCTCTGGCTCGGGCTGAGCGTGCAGTGGCTGTGGCAGCAGATGACCTTGAGTTGGTTCCAGTAGAGGCTGTGACCCCGTACATGGGCTTGACAGCGCTGAAGGGCCTGGCGTGGGCGTCCACCCACTGCAGCAGGGCCCTCGGCCTCCACTGGCAGATGCTGAGCAGGGCTAGGACGTCCCCCTCGGCCGTGTGCGAGTCTGGCGGGGCCTGTCCGTACAGGCGTGTGTAGATGCTGCCCAGGCTGTAGCTCTTCCACGGGCCTTGCTGGGGGGCGCTGCTGGCCTGCTCCAGGGCCTTCAGGGCCGCGATGCTATCCACGCAGAAGGCGCCGTCCAGAGCACTGGCCACGCCCAGCGCAGCCAGCTCTGCCTGGAGCAGGGGGAAGTCGTAGCGGTCGCCGTTGTGAGCCACCAGGCACCAGGGCTGTGGCTGGCGCTGCAGGAAGGCCAGGAGCAGGTTGGCCAGGTCGGTGTCGAAACGCTGACGCCCGTGCGCCGCCAGTGCGGCTGTGCTCAGGCCGGTGATCTCGCTGGCCGCAGGGCTGCAGGCCTTCCCGGGAGCCACACACAAGGAGAGCTTGTCCACCACGCGGGGTGGTGAGGGCACCATGGGGGGAGGCCCCCGAAGGGTGGGGGGGCTCTCCAGCGCACACCTGTGGACGGCCAGCAGGCACAGCTCTGTGATCTTGGGCTGGGAGAAGGGCAGTCCAGTGGCCTCCAGGTCCAAGAAGACGAGGGTCTGCATGGGCCCTGGGGGCAGGGCCTGCGAGCACATGGTACCTGCCACTGAGCCTGGGGAGGAGCCCGCAGAGGGGAGTGGGTGAGTGCCCTGTGAGAAAATCTAAGGCAGGGGTGGGCAGGGTGGGCAGGAGCACACCTCTGGCCCTCCCGGCACAGGTAGGCACTGTTGGTGATCTTTAGGACCCATTTTTCAGGGCAGGAAGCCAGAGAGGGTGTGGCTTTCTTAGTGGTATCGGCACATCGTCTAGGGGAGACTTGGTTCCTCCCTTAGTGCCCACTTAGTCTGGGGGTGGTGGGCAGAACCCTTGGCCTCCCCACCCTGCCCAGCCCCTGGGGGTCCTCACTTACCAAGTAGCAGGCAGGCAGCAAGGACTTGGGCCGGCGCACCAGCTGGATCTCGCTGCTGGCCCCAGAGGCGGGAAGTGAAACTCAGCCTGAGCCCGCCCACCAGGCCGGTGAGAGCCAGGCCCGCCCTGCCAAGTCAGCCCGCTGGATCCCTCTCTTGCCAACACCCATCCCTCCCCAAATACCCCCCCTGCCGTGACTCCCCACAGGCCTCGGAGCAGTAGCTGTGGCCCACTGGCTGGCACAGTACGGCAGGGCCCTCACACCAGGGAGAGCCAGTGGGGAGGCAAGGGCAGGGGCACCCAGGCTATCAGGCAAGGCTGGCTGCAGGGCTCGAGCCTGCCGGAGGGGCCCTGCCATGGCCTTCTCGGCACAGATCCCTTGGCCCTGCTTCCCCAGGACTCCCTGGTTCAGGGCTGGGCCTCGGGGCTGCTTCCTTCCCTGCTATACAATGGTTTCTTCCCATGGCCCCAGCCCAAAGCGATGACTCAGGACAATTCCACAGGCAGGGCAGGGCTCCTTCCTCCAGGCAGATGCGTTACCATGGGGACCAGTCTCCGCCCCAGCCAGAAACGGGAAGAGGAGGATTGGGAAGAAGGATCGCAACCTTCCCTGGGCCGTGCTGGGTTCCACCCCGCCCACTCCACTCAGCCAGCGCAGAGCACACTCAGGCGACACAAGGAGGCTGGCGCGTTCTCAAACAGCCGGTCACTGCTTTTAATGGGCTCCGAGGGGAGGAAAGCAGAGGGGCTGGCGCCACCACGTGGCTCGGTGCTCACAGACCTCAGCCGCAGTCCATCTCGGGGTCGTCCGCCTCGGTCTCCACCGCGCAGAGGTCATCCAGGGCCGCCTCTGAGCCAGGGCAGAAGAGGGTTGGGTGGTGAAGGCCTGAAGTGCTGGGGACTGGGGGACGGCCTGTGCCTCCTCCCCCACTTGCAGTAACCAACCAGTCCCTTCCACGCCCAGGCCTTGCTCCCTCAGCTACTGCAAGCAAAGTGATAATAAGGCAATTCAGACAGGGATGTTTCTGGAAAAACCATGGCTGCGCTAGGCTGACCCAACAGATAAGAGCGGAAGGCAGCTGGGCACGTTCTGCTCCGAGAACAGGAGCAGGGAGATAAGGAACCCAGTGCCGGCCAAGGTTGTGAAGGATGGAGGACTGCAGGCCAGCAAGTCCACCTTGTCCTTGAACTTCAGGGAAAATCCCACAGGTGGGCTGCAGCAGGGCCGGGGCCTCCTGCCAGCTCACCTTCACAGTCGGTCACGTCTGGAAGCCCTCGAATCAGCGCGCCGACCCCTGGCATCACCTGGTCGTACTGGTGCAGCACCTCCACGCAGTGCACCGCGAAGAGCTTGTCCTTCTGGGACAGGCCATGCAGCAGCAGCACCGCGTCCCTCAGACAGCGCACTGTCCGCCTCTGCTGCTGGGTCCCGGGGGCCCGCCCCGCCCTCCGCACCGTCAGCCACTGTCTGTGCAGCATCACGGTGAGCACTCTGACCACCTGGGGGTGCGGGGGTGGTGGTCAGGTCCCATGGTTCCTGCAACCCAACAACGTGCCCGCACCCCAACTTGCCCCTTTCCTAGCCACCCCAAGCAAGAAGGGTTTTGAATGGTGGCACTAGGGTCAGAAGCAGCATGGGTCTTTGCACAGGGCCACCTCAGCCGACAGGCCTGCCGCGCCGTGCCCCCTGCCCACCCCAGAGCACTCACCTCCACGTTGCACTGGCAGTTGGAGCCAGTAACTGGGGAGCAGGAGCTCTGCACGCCAAGCTTAGCCAGGAGCCACACAGCCTAGAACAGGAGCAGACCGTCCCGGGACAAGACCCTGATCACAGCAAGGCCCCTTTCTGGCTTCTACAAGAGCTCCAACTGCTAGTCTGCACAAGTGGGGTTCAAGAGGTGCGGGGGGGGGGGGGGGGCTGTGCAGACTGCGCTCAGGACCAACACCTGTGTCTCATCAACAACCCACGTCCCCAGGCCCCAAAGCCAAGGCTGGTTGAGTGATCAGGCAACTCTGCCAAGTTCCAGACACCCTGGGGTCCACCTTATCCCATCTGTGTAGCGTGGAGCCACCCAAATGAGTTTATGTGTTAATGGCTGAACTCTTGCTACCGAAATTAATTAAAGCTCCCTCTGTCCCGGAGGAAGGAGGGAAAGATGGCTCGGAGGGCGGGATGGGGTGGGTGGTGAAGAGCCCATTCAGGGGCTCTGGCGTTCTCACCTCCTGCTCCAGTTGAAGCCACTGCCCATCCAAGGCTGCTCTGTCAGGCCTCGATGTGATGTACATATACAGCAGCAGGAGGAGGCACCCCTCTGGAAACAACATCTCACCTGTTACTCACGGGCACCAGGGGCAAGCTGCAGAAGCCCTCGGGGGGCCCCCGACCTGTCCCTGCCACCGCCCTTCTGGAGTAGTCCGACACCTGCCCCTGCCCGGCTTTACCCGAGTGGGAGCAGAGCTGAGGCACCAGCTCCTCGTGGTCCACCAGGAGGGACAGGAGCTCGACAGTGAGCAGCACACTGGGCAGAGGTGTCTCTGGGCTAAGGCACTGCGGCAGCACGGGGAACACGCTCTGGAACCTAAAACACAGGGGCCCAGAGGGGCATGACCCTTCCAACCCAACCCCGCAATTCACCCTCCCTGTTCACTACAGGGAACCGGAAATTCAAGCAGGCTGGCCGAAGAGGGGACATGGTTCAGGCAAACCTGGTTTCAAATGTCAGCTGACTGCCACCCACTTTTACAAGAACATGTGGGCGCTACCTTTGCCTGCTGTAGCTTAGATGACAGACCCTCACCTGGCATAGTGCCACCTAGTAAATGGCGGTTGCCTCTGAGGACCTGGGGTACCTGCCCTCCTCACTGCTCCTGGGCTCTTTCCTGCCTCGGCTCCCAAATATGGAGGTAGGGCAGGGGCAGAGAAATGTCCTCTGTGCCCTACCGAAGGACTGGCCAGGCTCCGGGAGTGACATGGACTGGGCTACGGCTGGTCGCATGAGAACACTCACTAAGCAAGGGACTGTTTTCTCCACTTGCTAGGACTCGCCAGCTCCTCTTGTGGCAAGGGTGAGAAGGGGCGCGCTTGGGTGAGCACGGGTGAGGAGCTCTGGGCACACCCTCCCCCAGGTGTCAGGCCAATGGGACCACCGTCCCCAAGGAACCAAGTGCCAAGACAACCACTGCTGTTTGCCCAACCTATACAGCCTCGTGGTGGGGAGGCCACTCTACACATGCCCCCCCCCCCCACCCACGTCTGCAGCGCCTTAGCACGCGGCGCTGAGAGTGAGGGACACTCCTCAGGGTGCACGAGGAAGCAAGGTCTCACGCACTATTTTGGGCAAACTCATTTGGGAGCAAATTTTCAGTCGCCAGGGAGTGCACCACTTGATGGGAAACTGGGATTTACCCTGGTGGTTAGAAAGGGCCCCTACCTAGTCCACTAAAGTCCCTGAAACGACCTGCATGTAAAATCCGTCTTTATATACAACACAGTGGTTTCCAATTTCTCTTTTTAATCCTCCCCCGAGGACATGCTCGCTGCCTTCAGAGAGCAGGAAGGGAGAAACGCAGAGGGAGAAACATCGGCGTGAGAGAGACACACAGGCACCTCCTTACCGGGGACCAAACATGCAACCCAGGGCTGTGCCCTGACCGGGAATCAAACCTGTGACCTTTCAGTTCACAGGACAACACTCCAACCAACAGAGCCACACAGGCCAGGGTTCCAAATCATCTTTGATAACACCAGGGCCTTCCTTTAATTTTTTTTTTTTTTTAGCAGTGAACGCACTGCTCTGGGCGGAGTTGGGAATGAGACCTAGCTGCTCGAAAGCCCCCGCCACCCCAGTACCTGGGGAACAGCCCTGGGCTTAGTGCAGCAACAGACGTAGTAGGAAGACAAAGACAAGGGTCTGGGGGTGACTTGCCCTCAAGCCCAGGTGGGCAGTGGAGCCCACGAGGCCATAGCCTGTCAGCATTGCACATGGCTTTAGAGCCTTGGTAGTACCCATCTCTAGCTTTGATGCCAAGGTCAAGTGGAAGCTGTGCAGCAGTGGGGTTCAGCTTGCCAGCCTGAAGGAATCCAGAGGAGAAACACTGAGTGGGAGGTAGTGCCAGACAGTGATCAAAAGCAATGGCAGCCCTGGCTGGTGTGGCTCAGTGGACTGAGTGTCGGCCTATGAGCCAAAGGGTTGCCAGTTTGATTCTCAGTCAGGGCACATGCTTGGGTTGCAGGCCAGGTCCCCAGGGGGAGGGCGAGAGGCAACCACACACTGATGTTTCTCTCCCTCTCTTTCTCCTTCCCTTCCCCTCTAAATATATAAAATCTTAAAAAAAAAAAAAAAAAAAAAAAGCAATGGCTCAGGAGACTGCTTTGAAAGCCCCCAGCAAGCTCACTCCAGGGCTTCAGACACGGTTCCCCACCGCCAGCAGGACTGGCTCTCAGCAGATGCCGAGTGTTCCGGGAGCTGGGCTGTGTGTGAGGGTGGCAGAGGGTGTCACATGAGCCAGCAAGCAGAGGGCATCTGCCTGGCCTGTGGGTAAGAGCCCAGGAAATGGCTTTTCGGTGTCCTATGGAGACAGTGAACAGGAATGGAATGATGGTGCATCCACCAAGAGAAATGGTGAAAATGTGGTTCCTGGTATTCATTCACTCAGCGAACATGGAATAAGCAAGCAGCCATGGAGCTGGGCCCTGTCCCGGCACCTGGGCGACGGACGGGCCTGCGCCTCCCGAGCTGGCCCCACTACACATGCTGCAGTACCAGCTCCAGCTCGGGGCACCGCCTTTAGGATGGACCGGACCTGCCAGAATGTATTCGGGTGGAAACCAGGGTCTGGGAGTGTTTTAGAAACAGGTGTCTGAGTTAAGAGGGAAGAAGGTATGCGCGGCCAGCAGAGTCACCCCAACGTCGGACCTGACCTCTTGGTGGAGCAGAGGAGATGGGGTCGCTGGATGAGGGGATGGGCTGGACGAGGCTCTGGGACCCCAAGTTAGGAAACGAGGACAACCGTGTTCCCGAGCTAGGGGAACTTCACTCCCGCTTCCCGCAAACCGTAAGAGCAACCAACCCGTGGCCCAGGCCAGAGATGGGGACCACAACGGGCAGGTTCCCAGCAAGGCCAGCTTGCCGGCGCAGACCCTCCCCACCCCCCTGCTGCCTGAGGGAACCCCACCAAACTGAAATGAGGCTGTGACATGTGCTCTTCACCTGATCCATGTCCCAGGTTCAAAGGCCTCTTGGCTCAGCCTTTGTCCCGGGGGCAGGACACTCTCCTGCAGTGGCTAACCGCTTTCTTTTACCACGCGTGTCTTTCCCTTCCCTGCTGTACAGGGGCAGAACGAAGCCAAATAAACCACTTCCTTCATTCTCCCAGTACCTGGTCTCACTTCCCATCACTTCAGAACTCCCTGAACAAAGCCTTAGAACCTAAACCAAGGCTTAGAACTGAGCAGTATAGCTACATCAAGATATGAGCAAAGTACAAGGGCCACAGGATAAGTCTCAAGAGGTCAGGTAAGACCCACAAAGAATCGTTACTCCCTTGCTGCATTATACCTGGGCAAGAGATCAAAGGGAGAGTTTTCAGCTGATTTCACCAACACCTGAAGGCACTGGCTGAGGACATTGGCTTGAAGGTGACCTGGTGCTGCAGAAGACAACGTTAACAGGCGGAGCAGCATCTTCAGCAGTGGATGCAGGCCTTGGTGGTCGGCAAGTCCCCCTGGGGCTGACGTCCCAGGCCCAGGGGAAGCCAGGCTCGGGTTTCCCTCGCCAGCAGCGGGATCGGCCCCCACTCCTGACAGTAACAGGGCGATGACAGCTCCGCTGTGGCACACCAGGTGCTGGAGGATGCTCAGTGAGGCCACACAGAGGTTTTCCAGGTGGCAGAGTGAGTCCTCGGCGCTGGCCTCTACCCTGGAGCTCATGCGGGAGGACTGTCCTGGTGAGTCCCCAGGGGCCCCGCTTCTCTTGGCAACTGAGGAATCCTGCAGAGCCTGGCAGTGCACGCCGATGAAGAACTGCACTAGGGGGAGGAGATGCACAGCTCCCGGAAACTGGCAGAGTGGGAAGGCCCTTCTGCCCCCCTCGGCTGGGTCTCTGTCACATGAGCCTTCATCCCTGGCGATCATATTCAGTCCAGTAAGTGCCAGGTTCTGTGCTTCTCTGAGGTCCGAGAGGGGAAATGACCCATCACGAGAACCTGTGGTCCTGAGGCTTGAAATCCCAGTCAAGGTGCTAGCAGCAGACACAAAAGAAAATACACAAGCATGAAATGGAGATAAGGTGATGGGCCCCAGACAACCTGCCTGCCAAATTCTCCAGTTACCTTGCCAAGCAAAGTAACTGTTCTTTCTGAACAGGCTTTTTAGGAGCCTCACACTTACCTGCCAAACCCCAGTGGCTGCGAGAGGGTGCCGGTGGGAGCCTCAGAGCCACTGCTCAGGAGGTGACACAGCCCAACAGGTGACCCTGGGATCAAAGGCTGCTTCAGAAGAAGGTTTATCAAGATGGAACCTGCAAAGAACAAGGTGCCTCTGGAAGGTTCTGACAGGGAAGGGCTTTCAGTGGCCTCAGAAGGAAAAAGCGGGCATTCCTTGGATGCCACTATCTTCTAAGCTGCCACTGAGCCCCACTGAGACACCTGTGGGTGCAGAGGCTGGGACATAGCTGCTCTCAGCCCCTTCTGTTTTATAGCCTTCTGTTTGGGTCACAACTTCGACTTCCCCAGACCCTCTAAAGGGCTACCTGGGGCCCCAGAGCCACGGACAGCTCCGCGGGCACTGGCTGAGGACGTTGGTAGCATGGCAAAGCATAATCAGAGCCGTGCAGGCCCCCTGCAGAAAGAGCAGGGATTCTGGTACCTCGACTGTTTGATGTCTGCATCAGGCTGTCGACGAGACATTTTTCGGGCTCTTCTTGCTTTATGGGATCACCTCCCAGACTGTGGGTCTTATTTTCTGAAACTGGATAAAGTGTGAATCAAAACTGGAGCACAAAAGTGCAGACATATCAGAAACGAACCCCTCCCTCTGTGCTCTGTCAGAACTGATGGCCCACAGAAAGGAGGAGAAAATACATGCTCGTTGTTTTAAGCCACAGACGTGGGCGATCTGTTGCGCAGCAATGGATGATGGACAGACTGACTTACCCTCTCTGCCCGCCGGCACCTTGTATCCTGGCTCTGTCTGGCAGGGGTGGGGAAGGGACATGTTAGCATTGAAAGACTCCGTTGTAGGGAAAGATGGCTTTCCAAATTGTGAAGAACATGCTTCTGGCTTGGTAACCACAGAAGGGCTCTTCCTAGGACTGGAAACAGTCAACCATCAAAGCAAAGTAATGATTCTGCTAAAACCACTTAAAATACCTGGTTATAAAACTTCTGACAAGCTTTAAACTTTTCACACCTAGGTGATCTGACCAAAGATTTTACCTGCTATACAACTGTCACTGTCGGGACAGCAGTATAAAGGCCAAGGCATTCTCACAAAAAACGATGAAATACCGCCATTTATGACAACATGGATGGATCTGGAGAGTATCGCGCTAAGTGAAACAAGTCAGACGAAAAAGGACAAGAACCATATGACTTCACTCGTATGTGGGATACGAAACGAAAAGAACAAATGAACAACCAAAAACAAACTCACAGGCGGACAGCAGTATGGTGGTTACCAGAAAGGAAGGGGGTGGGGGAAGGTAGAGGGTACAGGTCAAATACAGAAGGAGACTTGACTCTGGGTGGTGGGCTCACAATGGAATACACAGATGTGGTCTTACAGTTGTTCGCCTAAGATTTGTATAACATTATTAACCAACGGTACCTCAACAAATTTAAAAAAAAGAAATGTAGTAAGACTTAGCAATGCAGTAATAAAAATGCAAAGCAGAAAAACAATTCAAGTCTTCTTGGCCCAAAGTGTTGAAAATCTTTCATTTATTTCCATATTTTTCTAATCACTCAAAAATATTGGCCATAATTCCATTACTATTTCCAATTCCACCAAAACATGTTTTCAATGTGGAACGACTTGTTTTTTAATGAAAAGATTTTCAGTAGAAAGAGGGCCAATTGAAAGGCGTGTTGTCTTGCAACTTGAAAATGGAGCCGGCTCCTCAGCGCCATGGAATTTACGTCAGAGGAGCAGCCTGAGCTCTCGGACCGGACCAGGCCGCGCCGAGGCCCTGCTGTGCGGAGAGGTGAGGACGGACCCCCTGCTCTCCTGTCTCACCTGGACTACACAGGCACGAGTTCATTTGCACACCCTGCCCATTAGGAGCAAAGGCAGCAGAATGCTCAGTACTGGAAAAAGACGCCCTGACCCACCCTATTCAAGTTTCAAAGCTGATCCCGACACCGCACCAGACTTTTCTGGCAGGCGGGGAGCAGGACACAGGCCCCGCAGAAGTTCATCCCATCTGCAGCAAAAGCAGGCTCTGCTGGACAAAGATCCCAGGGCAGCAAATGAGAAAAAATACTCCAAGTAGTTGGAACTGAATTATACTTATGCTTCGGGCAAAGTCAGTTATTTAAAACAAATTACAGCCCTGTCTGGGGTGGCTCAGTGGGTTGAATGCCAGCCTGTGAACCAGAAGGTCATCAGTACAATTACCCCTCAGGGAACATGCCTGGGTTGTGGGCCAGGTCCCCGGTTAGGGCCGTAGAAGCAACTGATCGATGTTTCTCTCACACTGATGTTTCTCTCCCTCTTTCTCCCTCCCTTCCCCTAGCTCTAAAAATAAGTGAATAAAATCTTTAAATAAAACAAATTACATAAAAATGAAGACTGGCCCACCCCAAAAGTTTGGAGAGATCTTGCCAGCCTTTTCTAGCCCGAGCAGCCGTGTTGACGAGCCCTACGCACAGGAAGCCCATCTGGAGTGTGGGGCTTTCATGCTGTGACGCCCAAACCATTCAGGCTCCAACCAACCCCGCTTTGAGGCCTTCGAAGAGTGGACCCAGGCCCACGGCAGAGTCTACACGGGCCTCCTTCAGGACCAGCCTTTGTGTTCTTCAGACTTTGGACTGAACACCACCACACTGAACTCTCCCTCCAGCACCATCGTTACCTGCCGTGGGAGATGGAGGGGGCAGCCAGTTTATTTGCTCGGTCACTGCTCTGAAGCTTTGCCCTTAATTCATTCATCTCCGCATCTTTAAACTGGAGCTCGGACTGCAGTGACTGGAGCTGGAAGGCAGAGAAACACACTTCATCACATACACGAAACGGCCTCTGGGCTCCGAAGTCTCCAGCTAATGAAAAACACACGCTGAGGAAGGAGAATGAACGTCTGCTGCGACACACAGGCCCCAAAGGGGCCAGCGTGGGCCTGCTCTCTGAGAGACAACACGTTACCCTAGAAGGAGATGTGACCTGAGCTCTTGTGAGGTGGTCTGTGAGGGTCAAACACCATTGACTCAGCCTCTCTGAACTTGAGCTTATCTGTGACAGAAACACCTGTCTTCATAGCTGGGGGGATTAAATGACTGATGTCAAGTGCGTGGCACGCAGCTTGACCAGGTGCCGTATCTCACAATGACACATCGACCTCTCGGTGAACGTAATGGTGCACAATTCCAGGTGTTCCTGACACTCAGGGCAGGAAGCCGACGCCTTTCCCTTTGGCGCACGCGAGATCAGTTGAGTTTCTGATCTGCCGAAAGAGCCCTCATTTAAACCTGGCCATTTTCTGAAAAGTCTAAGCTAGTGATTTATTCCTGCCAAGACCAACTGCCACAGCAAAGCAGTTTCATCCGAGTCCTCTTCCAAACCTCGTGCAGAGCCCTAAGAAAAGGACATGCAGTTGGCTGGTAGCAGAAAGTATTTAACAGAAAGAGCTGCTGAAATCTTCCTGGAAGATTTACAGGTAACCGTGGTCACTGTTCCTACAGGAATTCAGTGAGCAGGCGAAGCTGGTGTCCGTACCGACCGAAGCGAATGCTTTGGGTCACCTTTTTGGAGAATTCCTTTTCTTTGTCACTGAGCGCTTGAGCTTTCTCCTGTTCAAGAAAGTAATGTGATCTTCTCTGTTCCTCTAAAATGGATTCTGTTTGGTGCAGTGAGTCCCGCAGAATTTTAATTTCTCCGTTTTTAATGAGGACTTCTTCTTCCATTGCCTTCATCTGTAAATCCCAAATCAATTTTGTGAAAAGCTTGTCAGGGAAAATTATATACCTACTTATTTCAACATGTAGCTGCGGAGATGGGGAAGGCCCAGGTGACGTGTGCTACAGACCAACGAGCACTCAAAATACCTGTGCCAGCCAGACGTCACCACTCACATCCAGCAAGACAGCACAAAGACGCACGTGTCACGCACACACACAGATTCTGGGGGCTCTAGTAAGTCTTAAACAATCTGGGTCACACACTTCACAGAAGTGAAATTCCACGTCATATTCCTGGTTTTCCTAGGGACCCAGGTCAGTCATACAAAGAATGTCTGCTTCTTTGTGAAACTCCTCATGAAAACAGCATCCATTATGATGTGTGTTCCTGACATGACACATGCCGTAAACTTACCCCTGTGCTAAAGCACGAAGCTTGTAGCTTCTTTTTGGATCTGGTGTACAGTGTTTCCTTTCTTGCCTGGTCTGTTAGGAATCTTAAGATTCAGTTTCTTTCAGCCTCAATTTTCTGGTTTTTGATTCCCAGCCTCCCCCCATTTTCGGGTGACTTCTGGACTCTTGTATTAAAACCTTTACATGTTTTATTGCACAATACATGCATAAGTGAGTGAATTAGCTGTAAAAACCACAAGTTAAGTCACTTACCTTTTCTTTAAGTTCTTCATACTGAGCCTGAAGTAACTCTAATTCAAAATTATCTTTAACTGGAACACTTTCTCTGTTTTTGCCTGAAGGATTTTGGGGTATTCCATCTAATCTGGGCATATTATCAGCACCTGTAAGAAACAGTTCCCACATACTTTTCAGGACCCAATATTTTCTCACTTTTGCCAGACAATGCTGAAAAGAATCACTCTTGAAAGCAATTTAGAGAAAGATCTAGGAAGCAATATAGGTATTTTCCAATCTAGGAATGATTCAAACTCATAAATGATCCTTACAAAGTAACAGGTCCTGCCACCTTTTCCCCATTGCCACCCAATTTTAAGTCTCACTTAAAGGCTGAAAGGCACTGTGAAGATATTGCTGGTCAGAATTCAGTGATCTATTACTCAACAACATTTACTGAGCACCTATAATATGCCAGGCATGATTTAGTCTCCAAAGGTACAATAGTGAGCAAAATGGATTGTCCTTACCCTCATGGAGCTTAGAGGACATTAAAAAGTAATCACAAGTATGCCCTGGCTGCTGTGGCTCAGTGGATTGAGCACTGGCCTGGAAATCGAAAGGTAACTGGTTTGATTCCCAGTCAGGGCACATGCCTGGGTTGCTGGCCAGGTCCCCAGTAGGGGGCGTGTGAGAAGCAACCAATCGATGTATCTCTCTCATGTTTCTCTCCCTCTCTCCTTCCCTCCCTGCTCTCTAAAAGTAAATAAATAAAATGTTTTTAAAAATCACATGTATAAATGTAGAATGACAACTGTGAGAAGAGCTGCAGAGAACATAGGAAAGCCTATAATAAGGGGACTTGATCCAAATGAATGGAAGGAAGTAATGACTGAGCTGAGATGAAGAACAAGCAGGAATTCACCAGATGAGCTGGGATGGGGAATGGAAGGAAAGAACACTCAATGTACAAGAAACAGCAATATGCAAAGTTTCCGTATTGTAAAGAAGCAGGGATTCAAGGAATAAAGCAAAGTCAGTGTGGCTAACACCCAGAGAGGAAGAGGGAAAGGGGCAGACCATGCCACATTAAGGATTTTCATCAGTGGAAAGTCATCATAAGGCTTTGAGTTAGGGTGTTCACCTGCATCAGAGCGAGACACAGCCAGATTTGAGCTCTGAAAAGGTCACTCTGGCTGTGTCTGACTTGTAGGGAGTCAAGACTGGAATCAGGAAGACAATTTAGCAGACTATTGTGCAGGGGACAGGTGATGGTAACTTAGATCAGGGAGATGGTAGAGATGATGCAAAGAGGATGGATTCCAGAGGCAGATTAAGGTAAAATTATAGCCCTGGCTGGTGTGACTCAGTGGATTGAGTACAAGTCTGTGAACCAAAGGGTTGCTGGTTCAATTCCCAGTCCGGGCACATGCTTGGGTTGCAGGTTGAGTACCCAGTGGTGGAGAGTGCGTGGGAGGTGGCCACACATTGATATTTCTCTCCCTCTCTTTCTTCTTCTCTTCCCCTCTATCTAAAAATAAATAAATAAATAAAAATCTTTAAAAAGGAAGGTAAAATTATGGGATTTGGAATTAGATGCATGGTCGAGGAAAGGGAGCTGTTGCTTTGTGCCACCTGATGGGCAGTGGTGCTGGTCACTGTCCTGTAGAACATCTGGTCATCAACCAGTGGTTTCCGAATGTCTGCTTTTCCAGGCACCATGCTGGAGATGCTGGAGGATGACTGGGTTTCCAGGAAATGACTGCGGAATTTAACACACCTGTGACACATCCAAGTAGAGATGCGAGGTGCCCTAAAACCTTTCTCTTTCTGGGAGCCTCCCTGGGAGACTTCACTCATTCCCCAACTGGAACGTAAACGCCATGAAGGAAAGGAAGGGGTTTTTTATTTTCCTCATTGCTAAGTGTGCTGCAGTTCCTAAGGTTTGGGCACCTAGTACACAATTTATTGGTTGTAAGAAAGAATAAGCCTTTTGTATCTCTTGCCTCTGCCAGGTCCCTCCTATGCTCAAGAGGGGCAGTGGTCTTCATCAGATCTAAAGCCTCCCAAACCTGTTCCAAGAACGGGTCTCCATGCGTAGGTAGTGATGGTTCTGATGGTGGTGGGAGTCGTGTTCCAAGGATCTCTGTTAGAACTAAGACGCTAGTGGCCCTAAGTTCAGAAACTAAAGTAAAATGTTTCATATTCCTGGTCCATTTCTCCCAAAGATCAAAGGCCCTTTTGGGACACAACCTCTGCTTAAATTAAGCTGTTCCTATATTTTAAGAAGGTGAAGGCGCATTGTGGGTGCAAGACACCGAGAGCCACGGTCGTCACGGGTTCCGAAGCCACAGCCACCATGGATGTCTGGCCAGGTCTGCATCACCCTCGGTGAAAGACCCCTAGGAGCACTCACTGGACACATCCCGAGCCGCGAACGGGTAATGGCTCAGGGCCTGTGACGCCAGGATGTCGAGCTCCTCCAGGTCGTCCGCGGTGAAATCCTCGTGAGGGCCGAACGGGTCTTCGGGGTCCAGAGCTGCGGCCGCGGGGAAGCCCCGGGCCCGCTTGCTCGGAGGCTGCCGGGTGGTGGGCGGCGGGCCAGGACCAGGGGCCTGGGGACCGCTCCGCCTTCTGCTGCCCGGCGCGGGGGCTCCAGCCATGCCTGCCGCCGGCCAGCCTCCGAAAGCACGGAACCGGATCTCCTCGCCGCGAGGCCCGAACGCTGGACCAACCGCCCGCGCGCCACCGACCGCCTCAGCCGCTGGGGCCACGCCCCCGAGTCCACGGGCCAATCAGCCGGCAGCCTGCGGGCGCGGAGAAATGACACTATTTGAGCGCGCCGCAGTCCTCCGTTGAGTGCCTGCGGTTTTGGGTCGCGGCCTGCCCCGTCGTACCTTCCGCTGCGGTTCAGTGGGTCTGTGGCCCGGACTCTGCCGTGCAATCTGAGCAACTAGGAGTGTGGGCGCTGGGCTCCCTAGCCCCACTGCGCGGGTGGTGCGCGTGGGGTACACAGTCGCGCTGGAGGCGTTCGCCGTGACATTCACTCGTGCGAATGTGAATCAAGGCAGCTAGCATTCAGGGCTGTGGTCTCTGCCACCTCGCTGTCCTCCCTCCGGACCCACCTGGACCCTCCTCTCACGTACCCAGAGGTTCTCTTGGGGAGGAGTCCGGGAGAGTGGGGTCGGACGGGCATTATTAATAGAACTGTTGTGAGCAAACAAGTTTGAGAATAGTGAATGTTTTGAATGTGTACATTTGAGGTAGGTCCGGGGAAGATAGTCTAAGAGGTGATCCTGAAAAGGTTGTACCTGTGTTGGAGGGTGGTGGGAGCTAACTGCTCAGGCAGTTAACATCATTCATTCATTTCTCTGGGAGCGCTTGAGTGATTTTGTCCCAAATGCTAGTCATACAGAAATGAGTGAGGCTCAGAAGATCAAGGAAGGCCCCTTGGAAGTGGCACCACGGCTGTCCTACAGGTTGAGTAGACAAGGAGACTGTCACCCAAGACTACTCAGACAAGAACACAACACCAAAATGGAGGCCACATGAGTTCCTGGTAGGAGTTATCTATGCCAGAGAGAAGGTAATGTTTCAAAGCTCGGAGTCAAGCTGGACTTGACCAGATTTTATTGGGCAGCAACCTTGTGCAGGACAGTTAGTTGGAACTGGGTGTTGGAGAGTAACGGGCAATACTCTTTCATCCTTGCACGCTTGGTGCCAGACTTAGCCTGTGACTGTCCTATCAATGTTTGCGAGAGCAGTAAATGGAAAGGAGATGGTTGTCGGGGCCTAGGGGGTCTTGAATACCTGAGTTTGCTTCTTTGAGGTAATTGGTAGCTTCCCTCAGACAACAGCCCAAATGTCCAATGTGAATTCGAAATTGCTGCAGGTCTCTGGTCCTGTAAAGACAGGACTGTACTTGATTTGTCAGGAGGGATTAGGTTCCACTCTCAGGGGCAGTGTGCTGGCACTGGCTCTTGGAAGGGTTGTTCTCAGCTGCATAGGGCTGGGTGCCAGCTGGCAAGGCCCACAGGGAACGGATGCTCAAGTCCAGAGAAGGTGCTGCTGGCTGTGCAACTTCACGGGAGAGGACCAGAGCAGGCTATTTTTTGTTGTTGTTGTTAATATCAAGCACATTAGTCATAAAACAGGCTTCAATCAAAACATTTTCCAGTTTTGACATAGCAAAATCTGACCATCTAGAAACCTTTTTGAGAACACATTCTCAGAGAGAGCTTAGCATCATTCTCATAGTTGCATCAAGGGTTTTGGGGGCAAAATCCAAAGACTTGTGCCTCTGAATTGTTTTATTACATATGTACTTAAGGTACATTTTGGATGGCCTCTGTCCTGGAATTTGAGTCAAGGGTGATGTCAGGAGAAAAAAAATGACACAGGTTAAGAGATATTGGGACTGTCACTTTGTAGGATGTTCAGGGAAGAGTTCACTACTATGACGTTGAGTTCTCTAAAGGGAGTCTCCAGTATCCAGAATAATGACAGGCAGAAAGAGGAATTGGTGACAACAGTGAGGCCGGAGTTTGCTTGGAATAGGCCATTGGGGCTCAAAGTGGATTAGGGTGGAGAGTAGCTCTCAGAGGGCAGGGAGTGGTGTCCAGATCTTGTAGGGCCTCACTGGCCGTAGTAGGGACTCTGGCTTTTGTTCTAAGCTCTGAAGAACTCTGAGCCAAGGGGAGACAAAGCATAACCTCACAGTTTAGCAAGATCACTCTGGGTCTTGAGTGAAGATTAGATTGTAAGGGAAGCAAGGGTAGACAGGAAGACAAATTTGGATGTGACTGCAACCAGGTGAGGAACTTTAGGGGTGCAGGGGATTGTTGGAAGTGTGAAGGGACCAGATTTAATTTTCCTGATGGGATGGATGTGGGTGGAAGACACAAGAACCTAGGAAGGACCTTTCTGAAGCCCTCGTGGAAATGCAGACGTGGGGACGTGGAAGTAGGCTTGGTTCTTAGGCTTTCAGGAATCTCCCTCTGCAGTTTACTTCCCTTCATACGGCATATCACATGTACTTGTCCTGCTCCCCTCTCTCTACGGAGAAGTTTCCTGACAACAGGAGCTGTCCAACGGTTTGCAGATACAGGCACGGTCCGCACATGCCAGACTCCTTACACGACCAGATGAACCACCCCAATAAAACACATGGCAATGTGGATGCCGTAACAGAAAAAGATGGCTTTTCTTTCCAAAGTACAAATTCTTCCACTAACCTCATGTAATGTATTCCATCAGACATATAACCACACAAAAATGACAGCCATTTCAAATGAGTTGGTTTAATTCCAGGTGGTACAGAATTCTGGATGGAACAGAAACTGAAGAACACACTTTGACAGGATTCTGGGCGGGGTCCACGCTGACCTCATAGCCAAGATTGAAATGGCAGAATGAGAAGAGTTAAGAAGATGAGCCACTGCATGACTATTGTTATGATTATTTTTTACAAAAGTTTATTCTTAAATGTACAACAGGCTCCCAGACAACACTTCATTCTAGCTATAGGTGGCAAGAGATGTTATGATGGGGAATCCAGATGTTAAAACAGGAATGGAATGAAGGATCACCAGTGCCCCAGTCACGAGAACAGCTCACTTTTTGCCAGATTTCTTAATTCCACCTGTGGCTGCAAAAGAAAAAAAAAAAACGTCTCAGGAAAAAATACATTTCTTATAGTAGAAGCCCCAAGGGCCTTATATGGATCCTAGTAAGGCTCAGCTCTCACGCCGGGCACGCTTGTTGACACATGCGCATACAGGGCTTCGCCAATGTTATCTATGCTGGGTGACAGTGGAATGAGGGCTACAAGTCATGGCTGCGCCCTCAAGTCTGGAGCTGCACTGCTGGGTACTTGATGGACTGGCTCGTTGAATCCTCACCCCGCACCAACCCATTTTACAGAGCGAAGTCTTTGTGTCGGGAGTTGTTCCAAGTTACAAACTGATGCGTAATGACTCCAGGATTCCAACCCAGGTATTGTGACTCCCAATCCCTATTAACCAACACATCACATCGCACTCCCGTCCAGAGGATGTTCCTGGGGTCTGCTTTACTCAATACCTTTACCCAGTTTACAAATGACTATATGTTTGGTACACAGTAAGTAATTTAAGACACACGTGTAGAATTAAGTTTACCTAATATAGAAATGAAAATAGAATATAGAAATGACAAAAAGAAACCAAAAAACCCAAAACCCTTAAAAAACCAGATGATGTTCAACAGAAACTAATATAGACTTACACTAAGGACTGACCTTTTCTCTACAATCACAGATTAAGGGAAGGTTCAAGATCCTTCACATCATTCACAAAGGAATCTCAAGAGCTGGAATCTCAGCGCTGTTTGATAAACACTAATGAATCGGAACCCCTGGGAGAGAGGTCTTGGGAAGCCCTAGATGACACTCCCACCACCCCAGCCTCTTGTCCCCAGTGTGGCTCACAGCGTGGCTCACATCCAATCGGGCACAAACTGGAAGAAATAGTCACTTATTTGACTAATGTAAACAGCATTTAGGAAGCACGGAAAATATTGGGGCTGTTGGGCTTGAAAAATCTTGATATGAATTCCTCTGACATAAAGGAAGAGACAGAATGGTAGGAGATTAGGTCTAAAAAAGGTTTTGGAGCAATAGCACACCAAGGAGCCTGTTATATTTTAGCACAAGCGCATCCAAAGGTAAAAAGACAGGATGCAAAAGTACTTACTAGGATTAACAATACGAATAGTAAAATACGGGACGAAGAGGTGAAATACCACCCTGGGGCGAGAAATTGTGGAGGATATCTGGAAATCCAGCCGTATGAATGGCGTCTGAGATATAAGAATCTGTGTTTCCATCTCTGCTGCTTCCCTGAGGAAGGGAAGCCCAGACTGCCTGGGAAGCAAGGAGGTTCCTTTCTAGACCCAGTCTGGCCCCCACCCCTTGGTGCTGCGGCGAACGCAACCCCGGCTAGGGTCGTCCGCCTTAGCGCACAGAAGAACCGACACCTCGCCACTCACCAATGAGGGAGGAAACGGGCCGAGGAAGCATTTGTTTGGCTTGGGATCTACCTGGCCCTCACTTACCCAGGGGGCCCTTCCCCGCGGCCTTCGCTTTTAGCTCCTCAAGTTTCTTCTGCTCCTCTTTCTGCTTCTGCTTGAATGCCTTATCTTCCTAGGGAGAAGCAGAACGGGGTCACTGCAGGCAGCTCTCCCGGGCCCTCCGGGCCCGCCCACGCCTCCGCGCAGCCCTCACCTCATCCATCTCCTTGGCCTGCTTCTTGGGCTGTTTCAGGGGCTTCTTCTTGCCACCTACGGGCGACACGAGCACGCTCATCCCTGCCCGCGCCAGGTCCCCTCCCAGATCGCCCCGCTACCCCCGCCATCCCCAGACACTCACCTTCGCGGCCGGACATGGCGCCTGCCGCCCCTTCCCCAGACTCTGTCACCGGAAGCAAAGTTCCCGGCCCACCCCCTGCGCCTTTACTTCCTCGAGGGCCCGTTGATTGGCTCCTAGACCGGAAGTTGTGCTTCCGAGGCCGGAAGCGGCCTTCTGGAGGCGGGCGCTAAAGGCTCAGATATCTGGTGAGTGGCGGATGCTCCGTTGGGTTTGCAAACTCGGCCGCTGGGCGGGACAGGTACGCGGGAAGGGGGTTGGGTGAGGTGGTCACCTTGCCAGCGGAGGTCCAGAGCGGGAAAGGGGTTGGGTGAAGTGGTCACCTTTCCAGGGGAGATCCAGAAGCCGAGAGGGGGGTAAACCGGCAGGCTCTGAGTCTGGGCCATGTGTGTGTCGGGGGAAAGCACTGCGGGTAGAGGGAAGGGCAAGTGCAAAGGCCTTGAAGGTTGGCGCGTTCCTGGGACCTAGGAAAGCGCCGTGTGGCTGGGGGGAGATGCAAGGGAGGTGGCAGAAGTGGGGGTTAGATCACCTTGTACTAGAGCTTTGGAGGCTACCCAGAGGATATTGGGTTTTATAATATAGCACAGGTTGCGACTTTTTGCAGGTTCTTTTATTCATCCGGTACATTTTTGTTGAGTATGTACTATACGCAGACAGGGTTCTAGGCACTGAGGATGCAGCGGTGAACAAAACAGCGCCTACCCTGGCAGAGTTCACATCCTGGGAGGGAGACAGACTATAAGACAAGAAAATAACTGTAATACGTAGCGTAGGTCATGTGATATGTGCATAGAGAAAAATAAAGCAGAGAATGTGGGTAAGGAATGCTGGGGTGGGGTGGGTGGCAATAACGTTGGAGCAGGACCTAAAAAGGAGGAAGAAGCAAGCAGTACAGACAATGAAAGCTGGTGTGAAGGCTCTGCGATGGGGATTGCCTAATGTGTTCCAGCCTTATCAGGAACTCCATGCAAGGGCCCTGGCTGGTGTGGCTCAGTGCATTGAGTGCCAGCCTACAAACCAGGGGGTCTCGCGTTGGATTCCTAGGCTGGGCGCATGCCTGGATTGTGGGCTGGGTCCCCAGTGAGGGGCGTGCAAGAGGCAACCGCACATTGATGTTTCTCTCCCACTCTTCCTCCTTTCCCCTCTGTCTAAAAATTAAGTAAAATCTTTAAAAAAAAAAAAAGGCAATATGGGGTACTTGGGGTACATATGCAAGATCGTTGTGGGGTCACAGTGTGTGTGCAGTGGGCACTGGCACTGAGGTGGCCTGTCTGACCACTCGGGGATGGGTGACGTGTGCTCCCTTGGGCCTTGTGACTGGGACTTGGGTTCAGGTGCAGCACCAGCTTGGAACCACTGTTACAGGGATGCCCCTTCTGCAGTTCTCGGCTCCGGCCCCCTTTGTCCGGGAGGTGTGTCCCTACCCAATTTAGTAGTCAAGAGAGTCGGAGCATCTCCGAGCTCGGCATGGGGAGGAGGCTGGGATGCTCTGACCCATCTCTGTTCCACATCACCTCCGATTTGTCTTCCTGTCTCTAGCTCCCTCTGCTTTTTTTCTCTCTGGCCTGGTGGTTTGGCCACCAGGTGTCACTGTGACAGCTGGGGGACTTGTGGAGTAGACCCGTGGTTTGGCCAGAGGAGGGTGCTGCTGGCCCAGGTTTGTCAGGAGCGGGGCCCAGTGGCGCTCCCTGCGGGGTCCTCAGAGTCACAGCTGCCCTGGGGCTGGCAGGGCCTCCCCGGGCAATGGGAGACTCCCTGAGCTGTTCGTGCAGGTGGAGAGGCAGGCGTTGTTGGGCCCCACACATCAAAGGGAGGTTGAAGAGGGAGAGGTTAGAGAAACCGAACCTGCTGAGCAGTGACTGAGGTAGAAGAGGGAGAGAGCTTACGGAAAGTGAGACAAGAGCCGGGACTTGGAAACCTGGGCAATGTGGGCGTGGAGGCAAGAGGAGGAGGCCGGTGTGAACTGGGGGAGAGCTGTCCTCTGTGAAGAAATCCCCGTTTCTCTCCTTGGAATCGTCTTCTTAGAGGAGAGCTGAGGAGGTGCTTTTCTGCTTGGGACACAGATGGCCTGCGTCCCCCGGCATAAGCCTCACTCTGCTTCCCCAGCACTGAGGCGCTTCCGGGGCGTCTGGGAAGTTGGTTTTGATGTCTCTTACCGACAGTCAGACCCTGAAGCCCCCTCAGTTCTGTGATTTCCTAGGGAGTTTGTGGGGCTTTGTGGACACAACGCAGCTTTGAGAATTTTCTTCGATGACATCAAAGCAACCTGGGCACCAAAATTCTCATCCGAGTCATCACAGCCACCTGGGGATACGGGTGCGATGGGCGGGACTGGTGTGCATGGCATCGTGAGGAGAGGTGGGAGGCTTGACTTCCTGAAGGCGTGTGTTCTTCCCCACGTGCCCTGTTTTCTGAGCTTACTGCAGGGAAGGGAGCCTGGCTGAGTGGCTGCGGTCTCAGGCCCAGCAGGGCAGAGTCTGGACCTTTCGATGGAAGTTAGTCAGTCTAGAGCTGTCACTGGGCCTTGGAACCTGACTTGTGCCCAGCCTTTCTCAGCTGCGCGCTCATCTGTCTGGTGTCCCCCACAGGTCGCTCGATGACAGGGTGCAGCCCCGTGTCTGCCATGCACCACGTTGTGGGCGTGCCCCCCATACTGGTGCGGAGAGGCCTCCTTGGAAGGGACTGGATGACCAGGACCCTGTGCAGCCCAGGCCCGAGCCAGCCCAGAGAGAAAAGACCAGAGGAGGTGGCCCTTGGGCTGTTCCAGCGCCTCTCAGCCCTGGGAAGAGCCCTGGGGCACAGCCTTCAACAGCGAGCATCCTCCACCGTCAGGACGTGGTGGGACAGATACGAAGAGTTTGTCGGACTCAGTGAGGTTCGGGAGGCCCAGGGAAACGTGACCGAGGTGAGCCGGGGAGCCCGGAGACTGGCCCTGCCCTCTACTGGGGAAATGCGGCCCGGGGGCTGCTGCCAAACAAGTCGCCAGCACATGCAAACTTGCCTTTTCCCGAACAAGCACCGCTAGTAGAGGGATTTGACTGTTTCTCACGTGCCGGCCTGGTTTTGACCCTAGGATCCCTGTGTGTGCCCTCCGACCCACCTACCGTGAAAACAGGTTGCTGTGTACCAAGGCACCCTGGCCATTAGCGTCCATTCTGTCAGGCTGACCCATGCTTCCTTCATCGGCTGCTTGGGGGTTGGTGGGGAGAGTTGCCTGGAGGGATCCTGGCCCCAGTGTTTTCGAAGCCCCGAGTGGGATTAAAACGTCCCTTGTGAAGGTAGATTTTCGCCTGGGAAATGCCCTCTGTGGCAGCGGAATCTCCGTTCCTGCTCCTGCCTCAGTGCGGAATAGCACAGTGAGGGGGAGGTGGGGGGAGCTGGGGAGAGCTGGGGGGAGCTGGGCTTCAGCGGGAGGTTTCGAAGTCATGACCTTGGCTGAGCTGGGGTTTCAGGGTGGGTCAAATGGGGGCCATGACAATGGCGCTGTTGTAAGGTGTAAATAAGGTGACACAGAATATCTTAAGAACATAGGTTTCTTTCTGTGGTTGGTGTCAGACCAGAGCTGGCTGGGTTGGTGCATTCTTAGCTGTTTTCAAGTTTCTCAGGGGCATGTTATTTCCACTTGACTGGACAAATCTGGTGACGTGGACGGTGATTCAGCCCAGAGCTGCACTTGGAGGATGGCTGGGTGACCCAGGACTATGCTTCTGAGGAACAATCTTGTCACCTTCTACCCTGACACCCCACTTACCTTTCTCAGCCAGTCTTGCTGGGAACAGTGCTGAGCCTGTGGGGACATGGAGAGAAGGGACAGACACTTCTGCTGTTCTCTCCGCAGGCGGAGAAAGCGTTCATGGTGGCTCGGGGGCTTGTCCGCGAGGCTCGGGAGGACTTGGAGGTGCAGCAGGCCAAGCTGAAGGAGGTCAGGGACCGCTTGGACCGCACTTCCAGGGAGGATAACCAGTACCTGGAGCTGGCTACTCTGGAGCACCGGATGCTGCAGGTAGGCTTCTCAGGAGGCAGCGTTTCCTCACCTGGGCAGGACCCCTAGCCTGGCAGGTCATGGAGGGGCAAGGTCAGAGACCTGGTAAGGAGGTCAACCAGAAGCTCCTTTTGGGGGGCTGGACCCCAGGCTTCCTGAGCCCATCCACCCACTTCCTCCTGGAGTGCGGGGGTCCCAGAGCAGGGCAGTATGATCTGGCCCCAGATTGCTAAGGAGGGAACACTGGGGAGAGGGCACTGGCCAGACAGCGCCAGACACTTGCCTTCCAGTAGACACATTCTGTAGACGTCAGTACAAGTTTGGTGAAAGCCAAGACTGCTTGAGTAGGAGGGTAGTGCAGCCACTTTGACCACCCCCAGTTCCTTTGCTCCCCACCCCCACACAACCAGGTTTAGACTGCCGTCATTCATTGGCATGTCATTGGCACCAGGCCTGCGGCTAAGCCTCAGGGGCATGGGGGTGGGACATCTGCCGGTTGTAGCTGTGGGCCACGTGGCCACTGAATGACGCAGCTCTGCTTCTGCAGGAAGAGAAGAGGATTCGCGCGGCCTATCTGCGTGCCGAAGACTCTGAGCGAGAACAGTTCTCCCTCTTCTCTGCTGCTGTGCGGGAAAGTCACGAGAAGGAGCGTGCTCGGGCTGAGAAGACCAAAAACTGGTCCCTCATCGGCTCAGTCCTGGGGGCCCTGATCGGTGTGGCTGGCTCCACCTATGTGAACCGTGTGCGGCTGCAGGAGCTGAAGGCCTTACTCCTGGAGGCGCAGAAGGGGCCCGTGAGCCTCCAGGAGGCCATTCGAGAACAGGCGTCCAGCTACTCCCTCCAGCAGAGGGACCTCCAGGACCTCATGGTAGACCTAAGGGGCCTGGTGCAAGCTGGGCCAGGGCAGAGCACTGGGTCCCAGGCAGGTACTTCCCCCACCCGAGACAGAGACACAGAGGTTCTTTCAGCTGCCCTGAAAGAGCAGCTCAGCCATTCCAGGCAGGTCCATGCCTGTCTGAAGGATTTACGAGAACGGCTTCATGGTCTGGAAAAGACTTTCAGCCAAGCGGCTGGGGTGGTTCAGCTTGCAAAGGCTGCAGACAGGGCTGTGCCTGGCTCCGCGCTGGAGCAGGGGAGCGTGATCTTGGCGCTGGAGGACGTGGAGCAGAGGCTAGAAGCCCAGGTCAACCGGAATACCATCTACAGCACGCTGGTCACCTGTGTGACGATTGTGGCCACAATGCCTATGCTCTATGTGCTGTTCAGGGCCAGCTAGCCCCTGGGCCCTGGTCCGGAGGGTCTCAGCAGTGCAGCGAGGCTTTGGGGACGCAGCCTCAGCCGGAGTCCGAGTGCGGTCTGCGCGTCACCAGCAGACAGACACTTTCTGCCTTTTAGGCAGTGCTCGTTTATGTTAATCATGGAAACTTTGTGCTAATGTCCAATTAAAATGTCTTTGAGTTTGTGTTATTTAAAGTAACATATACCAGACTCAGTTTTATCTGTTGAAAATTGAGATTTGAGACTCGAGGGTGTGGTCTGGAACTATGGTAATTACCCCCTTTAGTTCCTGTCTCACCTCTTCTTGGTCTTGTCCTTGGTTCAGGACTGTTTTGGATACATTTGCCCTTGGATTTCCTCCCTCCTTCCCTCCCATTTTATTTATTTATTTTTAGAGAGGAGAAAGAGGGAGAGAAACATCAGTGTGTGGTTGCCTTTCGTGCGCCCCCTACTAGGGACCCAGCCGGCAACCCAGTTATGTGCCCTGACTGGGAATCGAACCAGCAACCCTTTGGTTCGCAGGCTGGCACTCAATCCACTGAGGCATACCAGCCAGAGCGAGGTCTGGACTTTCATTTTGGATTCCTGGCCTGTCTCCCACTGCCCCAACTCTCCTGTGTCAGGTGGCCTGGGCATCCCAGTGAGTGGAACCTAGCCTGCTGCCACCCATTGGTCACTCATTGGTGACCATGGATCCCTTCTCTGGTCCACTTTCTCTGCCACAGTGGGGAGAACCTTCTAGTTCTAATGCAGGAGGGATAATCAGAGGAAAACGGAAGAAGGACTGGGGAAAGTGCTGATAAATATTGCTGGGGACATAATTACAGGGATTGGTGGCCAATCTGGGTCGCTGCTGCTGCGTACTTTGGGCAGCCCTGGTGTGCCACTCAGGCAGGGTGTCCTCCTGCACACAGCCCAGGGATGGCCTCTAGAGGCACACACAGAGCTCAGCCTGCCAGCACTGTGAGCAGAGAGACAGCGGTGGGGAGGGGCCTCCCAGAGGTGGGAGGCATGGAGGCGGACTTCCTGAGGACCTCTGACCTGTTCCTTTTCAGGGGAGCAGGGCAACCTTTGACTTCCTGGACTAAATGGCCATGGATGGCCTTGTGTGTCCTTGAGTAAACAAGAACAGTAGGGAGGCCCTCTGTACTCCCCATGGAGTATCAGGGACCTGCGGGCCTGGAGAAACTCAGAGCACACCGAGGTGGTACCTGGGGTCTGTGGGCAGGTGCTTTCTGTGGGCGTGCTAAGTGGCTGCCTGTGCATCCAGCAGTGTTTCCCATAAGGTGCCCTCCCTGGCCCTGGCTGGTGTGGCTCAGTGGATTGAGTGCTGGCCTGCGAACCAAAGGGTCAACGGTTCAATTCCCAATCAGGGCACATGCCTGGGTTGCAGGCTGGGTCCCTGGTGTGGGGCACGTAGTGAGAGGCAACCAGACATTGATGTTTCTCTCCCTCTCTTTCTCCCTCCTTTCCCCTCTCTAAAAATAATAAAATCTTGAAAGGAAAAAAAAAGGTGCCCTCCCTCCCTGAAGCCTGGGAAGTGAGCATGGCTCCGTGGGTGCTTTGAACCTCTGAGCACCTGGCCCCTTGGTCATTTGGTTACTTCATCCCTGGCAATGTTTTCTTAATGATGATTCCCCAGGATGGCCTGGGGTGACATGCACTTGGGATGTCCACACTCCTGGTGGGGTTGGAGGTCCATATCTTTGTACAGACAAGGGCTACTAAGGGCTTTAGAAGTCCCAGGTCCCTCTTGGGGTGCAGTAGGTCCTGAACAGCTGTGCACTTGAGTGAATGGAGTTAGGGAGGAGAGGGTTACAGGCATACGGAAGGGTCTCCCCACAAGCTGCATGGGCAGGAAAGCCACAGTAGGAGAGGGACTTGGGACAGATTGGCCTGGCTGAGGTGGTGATGGCTGTGCGGGAGTGTGGAGCACAAGGCGAGACAATGAGGTGGAGGAGCTGGGGTGCCAGATCTGTAGGCACCTGGGGTGTCTGATGTTGGAGGCCAGGGATGAGGGAATGGGGAAAGGGTGTCATCGGTACAGAGCGGGTGCTGGAAAGAGGTAGAGGAACGGGAGTGACCTGGGGCCTTGGGAAGGGAGAATTTAGAAGGCAGAGTTGGGTAGATGAGAGTAAAGGCAGACTCTTACAAAAATTTGTTTATTTTATTGATTGTAGAGAGGGGAAGGGAGGGGGGAAGAGACATCGATGTGAGGGAGCAACATTGATGGGCTGCCTCTTGCACACATCCTGACTGGGGAGCAGAAATGCAACCCAGGCATGCGCCCTGACCAGAATGGAACCTACGACCTTTTGGTTCACAGGACTCTGCCCATCCGACTGAGTCACACCAGCCAGGGCTAAAGGCAGACTCTTAATGGGGGCTGAGGGTGTCAGGGGGGCAGAGGGTGGGCATGGGGGTAGTTCTTCCAATAGTAGCCAGTGCGGATGACCTGAACCTTCTGGCTGAGGTTGCCCCTAGCATGTGGAGGCTCCAGGGGCTTCCGGGGTGGTGTGTATGTGTGACAAATTTTGCCTGTGAGGAGGCCATCCCAATGGCTTGAGCCAAAATCCTCCAAAAGTCCTAATAGGTAATAGGACGAGCCAGATCCCAGCGGCAGTTTGCAATGGGCAGGCCAGGGTGAGAAAGGCCCAGCAGGGGGCACAAATGGGCTTCTGCAGAGAACCCTTCTGCCCAGCAGTTCCTCCTTGGACTGCCCAGGTATTCGGTAGTGAGGGAGTTTAGACTTGCCCAAGGCTTTTCAGCTTGGGGTGGGTCCAGGTATAGGCCAGGGGAAAAAAGAAGGAAATGTGCCCTCGCTCGTGTATTTTTGCAGTCGACTGCGCCGTCCTTCAACAGTGGGGCTAGGTGTGGTATCACCTCCACTTCTCGGTGAGCAAACAGGCGAGTGTGTGGTGAGGGGTGGCAGGGGTCAGGTTACTTGGCTTAGTGATGGCGCAAACCCAGCCTCAGCCCCAATGCCTGCGCTCTTCCCGCACAGCCGGAGGTGGGGGCCGGAAGGAGGGGTTGCCTGTTTGGGAGTCCTGGGAGTAGGGTTGGTGGGCAGGACCGGGCGTGGTAGGAGAAACTAGGCGCCGAGGAGCTCAGGTAAACAAAGTTGGAGGCAGCCGACCACGGGAGTCAGGTATTGGAAAGGAAGAGGGGAAGCTCGGGACTTTGCAGGGCGGAGGTGGTGGCTAGCGAGCCGCGGGAGCAGGTGAGGGGCGAGGGTCCCACCGGACGCTGGCTGGCAGGAAGAGGTCGGGGCGCTCAAGGTACCACCACACACACCTGGGGTTCATTGCGCGATCCCCGCCCCTCCCATCCAGGGAGGGCTCCCAATTCCGGTTCTTCGCACCGCGCAGGTGAGGCCCAACGGGGGCGGGGCGGGGTGGGGCGGCCTGCAAGCGGAGCTTCACGTCGTCTCCCACCCCGCTGCGATCCGCGTCGCCTTGGCTACCTCCGGGGTGCAGCCTGCCCCTCCCCACAAGGGAGGGGTCGAGTCCCTGGCCCTCGGCAAGTGCGGAGCCCGCGGGGGGTCCCAGGCGGCTCCCGGCGCGCGCCGTTCTCCCGGCGGCTTCCGGCCTGGCCTGGGCGGCGGGAGGGGGGAGGGCGGCCCGGAGGGCGCGGGGGAAGGAGCGGAGCCGGCCGGGCCGACGGGCTTTGTCTCCTTTGTTCGCGGCGGTGGCAGCGCTGCGGCGGGAGGGGCGGGCAGCGGGCGCAGTTTTCCGCCCTTCGGTCTCCGGGTAACAGCTGCGGCTCCGCCAGACCCACCTCCGAGGGGCGAAGGGGGGCGGCGAGGTCGCCGCGCGCAGCTCCCGAGCCCGGAGCGGCCGGCGTCTGCCTCCGCGCGCTCATCCCGCGGGCCCGCCGGGTGGTGAGTGCGTGGCGGGGGGCCGGGGTGGTGGGGACCCGACGCCGAGGCGTGCCCCAAGGAGAAGGGCCTCAGGCCTGGATCCCGCGGGGCAGGGGCAGCCCGGAGAGTGGTGGGAGGCTTCGGTCCTGAGAGTTGGGACCACACTTCTCCGCGTAAATGGAAACTCTGGCGGCTGCGCCTGAAACGCGATTGGGAGACAGAGGAGGTGGAGCTGCTCCTCCGCGCCCCCTCCTCGCCGCCAACGCCTCTGCCAGAACCGGCCGGCCCCTTCCCCGCCCTCTCAAGACCACTGGTAGGGTCCTTGCTCGCGGCCGGGGAGAGGAGGGCGGGAGGCTGGGAAAGAGCTGATGGGAAGGTCGAGGCTTCCCCGCTCGTAGTAACAGCCCTTCAGGCTTCGATGCGTGCAGCCGACAAATGCGGGCGGTGAACCTCCTGCCACGCATCTCCTGGGGGCACCCCTTCTCTCTACACAAACTGTTGTTGAGTCCTTGCCGGGGCCGGTAAATAAATGGTGGGTCCTCCCACCCCGGGTCAACGCACAGGCAACAGGGTGAGCAGTGTGCTCTGCAGCTCTGTCAATGAGTAACTTCTCGGCGGCCACGGGAGCTGTGGAGTGGGGAAAAGGAAAGGCCAGCTTCCCAGGAGTTTCCAGGAGTCGGAACACGAGGGCTGGGTATGACCCTTCTCCAGATGTGGAAGGGCAGAAGGTTTGTGAGCCTCTTTGGTTGGTGAGGACATCCCAGAAGGGCCCAGGACATGCTTGCTCTTCGTGGAGGAAATTAGGCAGCTTGGGCCGCACCGCACAGGTCCCAGAACCGTGGGCCAGGGGAGACTTAGGACAGGCCTGGACACAGAGGGAGGCTTTGGCTGGGAGCCTGGCCGGGGCCTGAGTTGGCGGAGTGGGCAGGAGGTCGAGGCTGTGCAAGTTAGGGATCTGAGGCCTGGCTCCAGACTCTCCTTTTCAGCTCTCTCTGTCCTGCTCATTAGTTAACAGTGCTGCTCACACCCTGTTCTTTGAGAGGCCAAGTAGCTCAGAGAGCCCCACATCCTTCCTACAGGCTAGGTTTCCTTGACTATGAAAGAGGGTTCTTACGAGGAGCATCTGCTTTGTGTTACCTTGCTCTGTCCCAGTCGCTGGCGCCTCTGAATCAAAAGCCGCCCTCCCTGCCTTCAAGGAGCTTTAAGTCCAGAGTGGGTGGGACAGGGAGGAAAGTAGCCTTGGTTGGTGGCACTAATGCCAGGCATACACCCTGGCACCTTTAATGGTCGGAGCAGTCCTGTTGCCCGTTCGGCCCAAGGCAGCCCTGCACACTCAACCGCTCGGAGTGGGCTCAGCAGCTCCGGGGGACAGGGAAGGCTCCCCTGGGGGATGATGGCTGGGAGCTGAGTTAATGGGCCAGAGGGGGAGTGGGCATTCCGGGCGGTGGGAACAGCCCGTGTGATGTCAGGGAGGAGCAAAGCGGCCTGCAGTGCGGGCGGGCGGGCGGGCGCCAGGCACGAGGAGCATGTGTGGGAGAGCACTGGCATGCGATGGGAGAGCGTGCGGGCTGCGGGGGCCGGTCTTCATCCCAGGCCCTTGGGGCCCCAGAGACTCGGGGGGCGGGGTGATGTGCTTCAATTCTGCTTGAAGATCCTGAGGAGTGGGATTGATGGAGAGCTGGGGGGCTGCTCTGTGCCTGTGGCAGAGGTTAGTGAAACAGGAATGCCCAGCACAGAAGGGAAATTGTCACTATCCTTTTCCTCCCCATCCTGTGGTAAGTGGGGAGGGGCAAGGGGTTCTAGGCCCGGTTTCAGTGTCTTCAGAAGCCTAGCCCCACAGGAGCTGTTCTGATCCCGCCTGTCTTCTTCCTCTGGGCCACCCGGTTGAGATTCTGCATTTGGGGAGTGTCTTGGTTGCTGCCCCTTGAGGGCTAGAGAGCCTTGGCACACAGAAAGCTCTGAGCAAATGTTTGTGCATGGATAGAGGCGTGAATGCTGGTCTGACCGTGGACCCTGTGCCCCAGCACATCCCTGAGCGGGAGGCTGAAGGAGAGGAGACAGCGGCAGCCAAGCACAGGAGGTGGCCTCTGCCCATCCGCAGGCACACCCTGTCTTCCCAGAGGAAGAAACTTTCTTCCCTCACCCTTTGGAAACAAGGTGGGGGGCTCCTGGGGAGCCTGCCTTTGCCACAGTCCTGGGCTTCTGGCCGGGTTCACGACTCTCCTTGCTGCCCCCCCTGCCCCCTCGGGTGGCAAACAGAGGCGGCCTTGTTCCTGCTCCCATAGAGCTGCCCTGTTCTCTGCACACTAAAAATGGAAACCCCCAAGCTATTTCGGGAGCATTGCCCAGCCGGGCAGTGGCCACAGCTCCCACTGGGCTGCTGGACCCTCCTCCCAGCCTTTGGCCCAGCCCCACTCGCTCCCAGGCGTTGGGGATACCCCATGGTGCCCTTGGCTGGGAGGAGCTGACCTGGCCAAGGGAGCCTCTCCTGCAGACAGACTGGCAGCCGGGTGGTAGGAGGGGCTGGGCAACGTGGCCTGGGTACAGGCCGCTGGGGAAGTGTCTCATGGCTTGGGATGTACGGCCTGTCCCAGTACTTCACCAACCTTGGTGCTGCTGGCTGAGGACCATGAGGCCTTAGCTGGGGCCTGCAAGGAAGGGTCTGGGGCACTCCTGGGGGTGGGGGGCACAGCTTGGCATGGTGACTTACTCTAGGGCGCCCCCTTCCCCAGCCTGGGCCCTGGATCTCCTCTGACCTTGTGGAGAGAAAATAGCAAGACATGGCCTGGCTGCCACAGCCCTCTAGAGCTTAGGGCTCGACCCAGGGAGGTGTGCGTGAGTCTGCCTGTGGGTGCCTGAATGTGTATGTCCTCGGTATGTGGGTATGACATGTGCCTGTGCGAAGGGCATGCTTGTGCAATGTGCGTGCTAGGAGGTTGTCTCTGCGGGCGTCTAAGTGCGGGCAGTGTGTCTGCCCGTGTTCCGTGTGCCCAGATTGCATCTGCGTGCATCCGTGTGTGTGTGTGAGCATCTGATGGGACTCGTGCTCTGGGTGCGCGTGCGCCTGTGTCTGCTTCTGTGCTGTGGCATTTTGGGCTAGGACAGCCCGTGGCCCTTGTGGAGGCATGTTCCTGGGTGCCTGGGTAGGTGGGGTTTGGGCACAGGGTGGGAGTGGCAGAGGGCCAAGAAAGGAGAAGGGGCTGCGGCAGACAGGGCCGTGCAGGGGCCTGACTGGGCCCTGTCAGCCCTGGGGCTCCTTCCTAGCTGCCCTTTCCCAGGCCCTGAGGGTGCCTGGTCCTCCCACCCGCCCCCTCCCTGTGCAGCTCTGAGGAGGCGTCCCCTGTGGAATGTGTTTGGTGGCCGAGGGCCAGGCTGGGCCGGGTTCCACCGGCAGGCTGTGCAGGGAGCAGGGGGCTCCTCTGTGCTGCCCCCACGGGCCGCAGCCCAGCCTCCAGCTTCACACTCTGCTTTCTCCCTGGCCAGGTGACTCCTGCACAGGTCATGCTGTTGTCTCCTGACCCAGCTGGCCCTGCCAGGTGAGCCTGCCCTCACACCTAGGCACCTAGGGGAAGTGTGACTCCCACCTCTCCTGGGTGCTGTCTAGGGTGGGGTCCAGTCCTTAAGGCCTCCTCCCCCGTGGCGGGAACCTCCCTCTTCTCCCTGGCCCTTTGGTTCTGTGCTTGTTACCCTGTGGATTCCTACCGGAAAGGCCCGTCCTCCAAATCTTGCCCTGCCCCAACCTGCGAGTGGCCCATGAGACCTCATCCTCCCTCTTCCGGGCTCTGGGTCCCTTCCCATCACCCACTTTCTCCTGCCCCTTCCAGGGCCCCTGGTCCAGGGGCTTGAGGGAGGTGTGTCCCACGGCTCTGCCTCTACAGTCCCTTGCTCTCAGGCCCTAGGGTGGGTGCCCCAGGGTAGTGCAGGGTGAGGTTGGGGTGGGGTCAAGGTCTCCTGAGAGAAATAGTGCTTGCAGAGAACAGGCAGTTTTGAAGTTTCCAGGAAAGATCTCCTGACCCCTTGCTAGGAGGTGGTCCTGGGGTTAGCCTGGACCACAGTGCCTCTGCTCATCCCCTGGGTTAGGAGGGACATCTTGGCAGGGACGTAGCCCTGTCCCTCACCTGTGGCCCTGTGGTGCTCTGGTGGCCACGTGAGCCCTGCTCCACCTCTCTCCCTGCCAGGTGACCATGCCCGGCCTCGGCCCAGGTCTTCTCCAGGTGCTCTGGGCTGGGTGGGTCCTCACCCTCCATGCCCCTCCACTGGCTGCTTTCACTCCCAATGGCACACAACTGCAGCACCTGGCACGGGACCCCACCTCCGGCACCATCTACCTAGGGGCCACTAACTTCCTGTTCCAGCTGAGCCCGGAGCTGCGGCTGGAAGCCACCGTGCGCACTGGCCCTGTGCTAGATAGCAGGGACTGCCTGCCACCTGTGACACGTGATGAGTGCCCTCAGGCCCAGCCCACCGACAACCTGAACCAGCTGCTCCTGGTGAGCCCGGCCGCCCTGGTGGTGTGCGGGAGCGTGCACCAGGGAGTCTGTGAGCAGCGGGGCCTCGGGCAGCTCCAGCAGCTGCTTCTAAGGCCAGAGCGGCCTGGGGACACCCAGTACGTGGCCGCCAATGACCCTGAGGTCAGCACCGTGGGACTGGTGGCCCAGGGCTTGGCTGGGGAGCCCCTCCTGTTCGTGGGGCGGGGATACACCAGCAGGGGTGTGGGGGGCGGCATCCCTCCCATTACAACCCGAGCCTTGAGGCCGCCAGACCCCCAGGCTGTCTTCTCCTATGAGGAGACGGCCAAGCTGGCTGTGGGCCGCCTCTCTGAGTACAGCCACCACTTCGTAAGCGCCTTCGTGCATGGGGACAGCGCCTACTTCCTGTTCCTACGGCGGGACCTGCAGGCTCAGTCCCGAGCCTTTCGTGCCTATGTATCTCGAGTGTGCCTCCGGGACCAACACTATTACTCCTACGTGGAGCTGCCCCTGGCCTGCCAGGGTGGCCGCTACGGGCTGATCCAGGCTGCGGCTGTGGCCACGTCCAGGGAGGTGGCCCAGGGGGAGATGCTCTTTGTAGCCTTCTCCTCGGCCGCTTCCCCCACGGTGGGCCGGCCGCCATCGGTGGCCACCGGGGTGTCAGGGTCCTCTGCCCTCTGTGCCTTCCGCCTGGATGAGGTGGACCACCTTGCCAACCTCACACGTGACGCCTGCTACACTCGGGAGGGCCACAGCGAGGACGGGGCCGAGGTGGCCTACATCGAGTACGACGTCAACTCCGACTGTGCGCAGCTGCCCGTGGTTAGTTCTGGCGCCCGTGGTTAGTCCCAGCATCCAGCCATCCCCGAGGCCACGGGCCAGGCTCTCCCTGCCCAGTGGCTGCATGGGAGTCTGGGGGAAGCTGGTGGTGGTGTGGGGGCCGAAGAGGTCGGTGATGTTATGGGTGTGACTTCCTTGATGTCTGGTGGTGGGGGGGGG